>WNWK01013893.1:0-53485 GCA_009830355.1 Cherax destructor | reverse complement strand
GATTAAGAGGAAGCAAATAAAATGAATAAAATAAATAAGTAAAAGAGACTCTGAGGACCAGAGGCTAAATAGAAACGAAGACATTTTTGAAAAATGATAAACACGACCTGGAAAGAGACTTTTATGGCAACATCAAAGCAACTTCTAAGTATACTTAATGAATGTATAATAGCGTTTTAAAGTGTTTCCTTCTATTTTGACCTCGTCGTCAGTCACCGCATCATCCAACCAGGATTCAGCGATGTATATAACTGCTGCCCTAGTTTAGTTAGCTAGAATCCTAATCTCTGCCAATTTTTAAAAAAACGATCTTACGTTGACATAAATAAAGTGAAGGTCTGTTTTCATAAAACAAACATAATCATCAATATATGGCAAGGGGTCACTTGTATTAAAATTAGGTAAATCAATGTCATCACTGCTAAAGGGTAACTGTGCCAAAGTGCATTTGTTGCAAACAAAATGAAATCTGGTACTATTACCATAACCGAACACACATCCATTATGCACGCACCCGGGGACAGGGACTCGTCAACAATACAGTGACATCAAAACTTACTACTGTAAAATCATAAGATATGTTGATATTTTGCTGTTTACCGATGAGATCAACATTGTTTTTAAAGTTGTCTTCAGAAATGTTGCCAAACAAAGGAGTTAATATTTTTACCGACCATTTTGACAAGGCATGTGATGCCGATCCTACAGAGCTAATTATAGGTCTGGCTGGAAACCCGGGCTTGTGGGTTTTAATCCAACCCTACATGTAAGGGAGTGTCGCAGATCTCGCCCATAACTGTTTAATTAATTCCTTATTACCTCTCAGTAAGGTTCTAAGTTGTTTATTAAAATTCCTATTAACCTGGTCCAATGGCTTCTTATTAAGGGGCATGTAAGTATGGCGGTCTTCTAATAATGTGTTCAATAATCTACCTTATCCATAATAACTATCCCATTTGCTTTGTCAGCTTTCGTAAGGTGAAGTCTAGGATCTTTATTTCATGGTACGACTTAATAAATCTTTGAGGACAATTCAGTTCCACAGGTCAAAGCTCCATATACCATGTCTTTACAAATGAATGTTGAACGTTTCAGGGCATAGGTCCTCTTGTTTTTCCAAGTTGCAAAAAGATTTGGCAAGGTCAACATAATGTTGTCTGCTGGTCACGAGTAAGTTCAACACTCGACAGCTTGATAGTGAACTCCAGGTTAGGATGTTGAGACCAGCCATTTTGTGCTATGAGATTTAGTTTCCTAGCATATAAACAGTCCGTTTTCCGTTTCATTATTCTCAACCCCCTATATATATAATCTAGTAAATGATCTTGCCACTCGGGTGGTACCATGCTGAAAAACTATTGTTTGACTTTTCTAACTTCAATAAATAACACTTTCCTTTCGTGTTTAAGCAGATCAATATTCTCAGTAATCACCAACCTTGGAGTTGATCACATGGGGTCGACGACACATTAACCAACCTGTTCTGTAGAAGCGATTTTGGTAATACCTGTTCACTGAGGCACTTTCGCAAAAATACTAATTTTAAAGACGCTTTCAGGGCCTTAAAAAACACAGATTTGTAAGAGGAAACAGCAAAGGAAGAGGAAGGAAAACAATTTGTCAAGTGTTATTCATATTATGCAAACATCACAAAAAAATTGATACAGGATACTAAAACAACCACGGAGGGAGAAGAATGATAGCTCAAGTTGTGTCTAGTTGATTCAAAGTTCGAGTTTGACGGGAAATACTATGCTTAAAGGCAGGGAATGGCTATGGGTAATCCATTGTCCCCCTTATTGAGCAATCTGTATATTGAATTTTCGAGGCTAGATTGTTGAAAGATATCCTGCCATGTTGAGCTAAATGGTTCAGATATGTGGATGACATCTTGTGTCTTTGGCCAAATGATATGACCCTGGATACACTTTTACCAAGACTTAACACTTTGGTCCCGTCTATTAAATTCACCGTGGAGAAAGATGTGGACTGTGAACTTCCATTCTTAGATGTGTTGATACACCGAGTTGATAGAAAGTTTAAGTTTGCAGTATAGAGGAAGGTCACCAATGAGTACTCGTGCATTCACTACTATTCTGAGAACTTATAGAGTGTGCAGTCTGGAGTTCCTAGATGAAGAAATTACCCCAACAACGTGCTGGTGGTGTCTACAGAGTTGGTTGCAACGGTTGGAGTCTCTCCTATTTGGGGCAGACTGGAAAACCTCTAGAAGTAAGGATATCACAATACACACTCACATATTATATATATATATATATATATATATATATATATATATATATATATATATATATATATATATATATATATATATATATATATATATATATATATACGACCTTTGATTGTTTACTCTCCTGTAGCCCTCTCTCTTGCAGCAAAGACCAACAAACTCAAACTTTAGAGTATCCAGAACAAGGCTCCGAGCTGGGTGTTTGATACCCGCCGGGATGACTTCATTACAAGCGAGTCACTACACTCCCAATCAAACATCCCTGCGCTGAGCGCTCAGGGACACACACATTGACAAACCTGAAACATTACATGACATTTGGACCTCAAACCTAGACGAAAACATTCGCAGACCTGATAACCCACACAACCAAAGGTCGTATTAGTGTTTTGTAAGGGTGTAGTTTAGTGCTTTGTGAGGCATGCCGTAGTTTGTAGGACAGTATAATAACCTATGTGACATGTCAAGATATCTTATTAATGAAAATAAGATACCAGGTATACTAAGCAAATTTCCTAAATTTGCTAGTAACAGATAAGTGAACTGTAGATATAAATCCAAATGTACTCCTGTTAATCCTTTTGGATCCTAGTTCCTAGGCCTTTTGTGTATCCATATGCTCTTGCGCTTCCGTCCACAGGATGGATATGGGGCGCACAATAAACTAGCCGCTTCGGTGGCAAAATCTAAATCTAATCGTAGTTTGTAGAGACCTAGGAGGGTTCTACGTTATATGACATGCTTTGATTTAATGTGTGTGTTCACACGAAGAAGGTGGTCAAAATTGACCCCGAGGACAGTGATAGTCGTAGTGATAGGGAAGTAAGGGTGTCAGCTGCTCTGAGCTCCACAGGTATTGGGGGATCAACTTTTCTGGAGCTGAAATACGTAATACTGGATTTTGCAGCATTAGCGTTGAGCCTCCATTTTTGTTCGCAGAAGGCTATTCAGTCGACCTCATATTGTGTCTTGTGTGAGTGTATCTATTCTGGAGTAAGAGATGAGCTGTGTAATGTCGTCTGCATGGGCTGCAGTGATGGTGTTGTGGTATTCAGGTGTCGGGATGTCGTTAGTGTAAAGAATGTAGAGAGTTGGGGAGAGAACACATCCCTGGGGTACTCCAGCATTAAGTGGAAAATAGTCAAGAGTAGAAGCATTGGAATTTTATTCTCACCCTCTTCACTCACCCTCCCCACTCACCCTCTTCACTCACCCTCCCCACTCACCCTCAACACGCACCTTCCTCACTCAACCACCACACTCCGTCCAACTCACCCTCCACACTCCTACCCACTCACCTCCACACTCCTCCCCACTCACCCTACACACTCTTCCCCACTCGCCCTACACACTCTACCCCACTCACCCTACACACTCACTCTCCACACTATTATCCACTCACTGTCCACACTCACCCACGCACTCCTCCCCACTCATCCTCCATATTCCTCCCCACTCACCCTCCATGCTCTTCCCCACTCACCCTCCATACTCTTCCCCACTAACCCTCCACACACCTCCCAATTCACCTTCCATACTCATCACTTACCCTTCACACTCATCACCCTCCATACTTCTCATCACTCACCCTCCATACTTCTCATCACTCACCCTCCACTCCCATCACTCACCCTCCACACTCCCATCACTCACCCTCCACACTCATCACCCATCCTCCATACTCATCACTCACCCTCCATACTCATCACTCACCCTCCATACTCATCACTCATCCATCACACTCATCACCCACCCTCCATACTCATCACTCATCCCCCATGCTCATCACTCACCCTCAACACTCCTTCCCACTCAGCATTTACATCCTGGAAGCTCCCTCACACATTCTCACAGAGCTTCCACTACTCACAGAGCTTCCATTACCCACAGAACTTCCACTACCCACATAACTTCCACTACCTACAGAACTTCCACTACCCACAGAACTTCCACTACCCACAGAACTTCCACTACCCACAGAACTTCCACTACCCACAGAACTTCCATTACCCACAGAACTTCCATTACCCACAGAACTTCCACTACCCACAGAACTTCCACTACCCACAGAACTTCCACTACCCACAGAACTTCCACTACCCACAGAACTTCCATTACCCACAGAACTTCCATTACCCACAGAACTTCCACTACCCACAGAGCTTCCACTACCAACAGAGCTTCCACTACCCACAGAACTTCCACTACCCACATAACTTCCACTACCCACAGAACTTCCACTACCCACAGAACTTCCACTACCCACAGAACTTCCACTACCCACAGAACTTCCATTACCCACAGAACTTTCACAGTGACCAGTGTCGAGGCATTTGTCTCACTGTGTAAAGATGTTATGTCATCGCAAAATAGAATACCCAAACCCAGATAATCACACAATGATGTGGATGAAGGAGGCAGCTCAGATCCTTTCATGCTCAACCCAACCCGAGTAGTAGAACTTAGCTGGAAATAACGAGAGGCTCCTGATTCATGTTCCCTTCGCCTATAATAACATTACCAATAAGTAACTGGATACCATCCACAGCGTATTTCTGAGACTCCTCCACCACCAAATAACCTTTATATAACTGACTCTCCATATAAAGCTTGCGCGAAGAAACTTTAGTAAGACGGCTCCTGTATGATTCTAACAGCTCATCCATGTGGAGATTAAGTCATTCATGAAGCTTCATCCACCAGTGTTCAAGACGATCCTGTGGCACAAAAACAACGAACTTCGGTAAGATTATCAGTGGGAGAGACACCCACTCTGGCCGGACTGTAGAAGCCACTCATGTGTGTAAGATATTGTGTAAGATGGCATTGTGTAAGGTGGTGTTGTGTAAGATATTGTGTAAGATGGCATTGCTTAAGGTGGAATTGTGTAAGATATTGTGTAAGATGGAATTGGTTAAGATACTGTGTAAGATGGTGTTGTGTAAGTTATTGTGTAAGATATTGAGTATAATGGTATTGTGAAAGACAGCACTGTGTAAGATATTGTGTAAGATGAGTGAGGTTGGCAGTGTTACCAACACACGAGTGTCGGAGGTTATTGTGTAAGATGAGTGAGGTTGGCAGTGTTACCAACACACGAGTGTCGGAGGTTATTGTGTAAGATGAGTGAGGTTGGCAGTGTTACCAACACACGAGTGTCGGAGATTATTGTGTAAGATGAGTGAGGTTGGCAGTGTTACTAACATTAAGAAAAAGAAAGAGAAGATGTAAACTAGAAAGAGAGATGCTCCCTATACAGACAAAGGCGAAGAATCACAGAGCTACTGAAATACGAATGGAGGCACTGGTCAGAGAAATAGCAAATATCGAACTTAAGCTGAAGGAATCTTACAGGAGACAAGAATCGCAGGAATAACTAAAAAGTCATAAAGGAAATTGAAAACAAAACTAAACAAAATACTTCTTCTCATGCCAAATCTAAGGGTAAAACAACATCCAGTATTGGGCCCCTGCTTAGGGCCCATACACAGATGACAGCCAAGAAATGAGTGAGATACTAAAGTCCCAATACGACTCAGTGTTCAGCGAGCCCTTACCCAGACTAAGGGTGGACAATCCAAATGAATTCTTTATGAACGAGCCCCAAAATTTGGTCATCTCAAAAATCTGATGTTATCCTAACATCACAAGACTCTGAAAAGGCAATAAATGAGATGCCCATGCACTCTACCCCAGGCCCAGACTCATAGAACTCCGTGTAAATATTGGTAGAATTACCGACAATATGTTAAGTAAAAGGACACAAATGCAACTAATGTGACATTTTATTGTGGCAACGTTTCGCTCTCCACACAAGCGCATCGCAGATGTGGAACACTGCTACAGGCCTTCTCTTTTCCAACCTCCTACAGAAATATTTGTCTAACCTGTTTTAATACTACCCAAGTAATTGTTTTTATCACCTTTTACTCATGTGCAAGTTGATTGTTCTACCTTATTGTATTACTACTACTACTACAACTTATATCACTACTACTTCTACCACCACTTGTATTACACCTCACTTTGAGAGTATATATATACCCTCTGTGTCCATGTATTGCTTGTAACGGCTTGAAAAAGCTCCTGGAGAGCGAAACGTTGCCACAATAAAATGTCACATTAGTTGCATTTGTGTCCTTTTACTTAACTCCGTGTTCATCAAGAACTGCAAGAAGCCCTTGTCACGTGCCTTCAGCATTCTATGGAGAGGGAGCATGGACACAGGGGTCATCCCACAGTCACTAAAAACAACAAACATAGCCCCACTCCACAAAGGTGGCAGTAAAGCAATTGCAAAAGAACTACAGACCGATATCACTAACAACCTATATCATACAAATCTTTGAAAGGGTTCTAAAAAGCAAGATCGCCAACCACCTAGATACCCATCAATTACACAACCCAGGGCAACATGGGTTTAGAGCAGGTCGCTCCTGCCTGTCCCAGCTACTGGACCACTATGACAAGGTCCTGGATGCTGTAGAGGATAAACAAAATGCAGACGTAGTATACACAGACATTGCAAAAGCCTTCGACAAGTGTGTCCACGGTGTAATAGCGCACAAAATGCATGATAAAGGAATAACAGGAAAAGTTGGTAGATGGATCTATAACTTCCTGACAAACAGAACACAAAAAGTAATAGTAAACAAAGTCTGAGGCAGCTACGGTGAAAAGCTCTGTTCCACAAGGCACAGTACTCGCTCCCATCCTATTCCTATTCCTCATATCTGACATAGACAGAGATGTAAGCCATAGCTCCGTGCCTTCCTTTGTGGATGACACCCGAATTGCCATGACAGTGACCTCCATCGAAGACACCGCAAGAATCTAAGCGGACATTAACCAAATCTTCAAATAAGCCACTCAAAACAATATGAAGTTCAATGAAGTGAAATTTCAACTACTCAGATATGGAAAACTTGAGGAAATTAAAACTGTATCAGGGTATACAACAAATTCTAACCATACAGTATAGCGAAAAAGTAATGTGAAGGACCTGGGAGTGATAATGTCAGAGGATCTCGCCTACAAAGATCATAACAATGTATCTACCACATCTGCTAGTAAAATGATAGAATGGATAATGAGAACCTTCAAAACTATGGATGCCAAGCCCATGATGATTCTCTTCAAATCGCTTCTTCTATCTAGGCTGGAATACTGCTGTACACTAACTGCCCCCTTCAAAGCAGGCGAAATTGCTGACCTGGAGAATGTACAAAGAACTTTCACGGTACACATAAGTACAATAATGCACATAAATTACTGGGAACGGTTGAAATCCCTTGATTTGTTTTCCGTGGAACGCAGGCGAGAGAGATACTTGATAATTTACACTAGGAAAATCCTAGAGGGATTGATACCAAACTTGCACACGAAAATCACTCCCTATGAAAGCAAAAGACTCGGAAGGAGATGCAACATTCCCCCAATGAAAAGCAGAGGCGCCACGAGTACACTGAGAGACAACACAATAAGTGTCAGGGGCCCAAGACTGTTCAACTGCCTCCCAGCATACATAAGGGGGATTACCAATAGACCACTGGCTGTCTTCAAGAAGGCACTGGACAGGCACCTAAAGTCAGTACCTGACCAGCGGAGCTGTGGTTCGTACGACAGTTTGCGTGCGACCAGCAGTAACAACCTGGTTGATCAGACCCTGATCCACCACGAGGCCTGGTCTCAGACCGATCCGCGAGGGCATTGACCACCAAAACCCTCACCAGGTATACTCCAGGTATCCAGGTATAACACACGAGTGTTGGGGTTATTGTGTAAGATGAGTGAGGTTGGCAGAGTTACCAACACACGAGTGTCGAGGTTGAATTTAACCAAGTCTCTCCTGAGTGCTGAGAGAAACAATGCTATTACAATATAATTGTTATTAAAACATTTACCTGCGCGGCTATGGCGTCGTGTGTACTACCAGACAAGATCCACAAACACTACTGTGTCGACGTCAACAACATTATAAACAGTGTAATATTAAATTATCATTCCCCTGCGTACCAGTTATTGACATTTATTGACACGCACACTGCTGCGTGCTGTGGTCGTTGTTTACTGTCACTGCTGCGTGCTGTGGTCGTTGTTTATTGACACAATGGTGCGTGCTGTGGTCGTTGTTTACTGTCACTGCTGCGTGCTGTGGTCGTTGTTTATTAACACAATGCTGAGTGCTGTGGTCGTTGTTTATTGACACTGCCGCGTGCTGTGGTCGTAGTTTATTGACACACACGGCTGCGTGCTGTGGTCCTTGTTTACTGACACACTGCTGTGTGCTGTGGTCGTTGTTTACTGATACTGCTGCGTGCTGTGGTCGTTGTTTACTGACGCACACTGCTGTGTGCTTTGGTCGTTGTTTACTGACGCACACTGCTGCGTGCTGTGGTCGATGTTTACTGATACTGCTGCGTGATGTGGTCGTTGTTTACTGACGCACACGGCTGCGTGCTTTGGTCGTTGTTTACTGACGCACACTGCTGCGTGCTGTGGTCGTTGTTTACTGACATTGCTGTGTGGTAAAATTAAATTTGTAGAACACCAACAATTTGGACAGGAACAGGAAATACTGTACTCGTCTTTGTTTCTGGGTCAGCTTTCTGCAGCTGCACCCAGATGGCTCCTCCGATGTGACCCAATGTGTTCTACCGCCACATAGCTGTTGGGGACAAGTAAGTATAAAGTGAGTATGTGAATAATTGCCCCTGAGGAGCATATAGCAATATACATTCAGTAACTGAATACTGAACAATGCTGGGAACTTACTGGGTTGGGCTAAAAAGCCCGCACCTCACTGCCGACTGTAGGAAGGTTTTGAACCCCTTGTGACACAAGAACTGCGCAGTCCCCTGCATGACAAGTAAGATCAAACCTACCTCGCTCTTTGTAACGTGAGCTTAGGTGTTGGATGCACCTACTCGACAGGTATCCTGTGTCTTGATTGAAGAATAAGTTTCTTACGGTGCACAGTTAGTCTATGAAAATAGTTCTCAATTCACACGGTACTCTTAATTGTCCTTCATTCATTGACTATTCACAGTAATGTCACTACAGGAAGCTGCACACATTTTTTGGTAATATACTGCTAATGTGGATTGTCCTTTATGCACAAAAATGCGCAGAACAATGTAATTTATTCATTATCCTGGTGTTAATGTTCCCCCTGGAGGTTGTAAAGCAATCTAATCCCCGGCACCCTCCGCTGGCCCGGCGTGCCCTTGGCGTCACCCGACACACAAAATAAGTGTCGATCAAGCATGTTTCTTTTGCTTGCCAAACTTCTACAGAAAGCAATGCAGAATGTTTGATTTCTTGATGTTATTGCTTAGACGACTGTGTATGCTATCTTTAACATGGTACTAAAGTGGGTGTAGGATTTTCTTAATTTTCCTACTACTGTCAGAGATCGATTGTCTCTCATTAACACATTCCAGGAGCAACAGTGGTCTGCCGTGACGTATCTTACAAAGAAATGGTGTGTTTAGTCTGGTACATGCTGGTAAAGCATCTGTTTCGAACTACTTGATGCAGTAGAAAACAAGACGTCACTCTGTTAAGTAAAAGGACACAAATGCAACTAATGTGACATTTTATTGTGGCAACGTTTCGCTCTCCAGGAGCGGCTTGACAAAGCTCCTGGAGAGCGAAACGTTGCCACAATAAAATGTCACATTAGTTGCATTTGTGTCCTTTTACTTAACACATTGTCGGTAATTCTACCAATATTAATACAAGACGTCACTACCCTTTCTGAGAGGGCTGGGCCCCTCAGTTGAAAAGGGCTGAATGGGGCCGATACCCCCCTCCTGGAGAAATTTCTCCACAGCTGTGTGCTGTGGTCGTTGTTTACTGACACACATGGCTGCGTGCTATGGTCGTTTACTGACACATACGGCTGCGTGCTGTGGTCGTAGTTTACTGACACACAATGCTGCGTGCTGTGGTCGTTGTTTACTGACACACACTGCTGCGTGCTGTGGTCGTAGTTTATCAACACGCACAGCTGCGTGCTGTGGTCGTTGTTTACTGACACTGCTGCGTGCTGTGGTCGTAGTTTATTGATACACACGGCTGCGTGTTGTGGTCCTTGTTTACTGACACTGCTGCGTGCTGTGGTCGTTGTTTACTGACACTGCTGCGTGCTGTGATCGTTGTTTACTGACACTGCTGCATGCTGTGGTCGTTGTTTACTGACACACGCTGCTGGGTGCTGTGGTCGTTGTTTACTGACACACACTGCTGCATGCTGTGGTCATTGTTTACTGACACACTGATGCGTGCTGTGGTCGTTGTTTACTGACACTGCTGCGTGCTGTGATCGTAATTTTCTGACACACACTCGGCTGCGTGCTATGGTCGTTTACTTTCACACACGGCTGCGTGCTTTGGTCGTAGTTTACTGACACACACAGCTGCGTGCTGTGGTCGTTGTTTACTGACACACACGGCCGCGTGCTGTGGTCGTTGTTTACTGACACACGGCTGCGTGCTGTGGTCGTTGTTTACTGACACACACACGGCTGCGTGCTGTGGCCTTTGTTTATTGACACTGCTGCATGCGATGGTCGTAGTTTACTGACACACACTGCTGCATGCTGTGGTCATTGTTTACTGACACACGCTGTTCGTGCTGTGGTCGTTCTTTACTTGCACACACTGCTGCATGCTGTTGTCGTTGTTTACTGACACACTGTTGCGTGCTGTGGTCGTTGTTTACTGACACACTGCTGCGTGCTGTAGTCGTTGTTTACTGATACTGATGCGTTCTGTGGTCGTTGTTTACTGGCACACTCTGCTGCGTGCTGTGGTCGTTGTTTACTGACACTGCTGCGTGTTGTGGTCGTTGTTTACTGACACACTGCTGCGTGCTGTGGTCGTTGTTTACTGATACTGATGCGATCTGTGGTCGTTGTTTACTGACACACTGCTGCGTGCTGTGGTCGTTGTTTACCGACACACTGCTGCGTGCTTTGGTCGTTGTTTACCGACACACTGCTGCGTGCTGTGGTCGTGGTTTACTGACACACTGCTGCATGCTGTGGTCGTTGTTTACTGACACACGCTGCTGGGTGCTGTGGTCGTTGTTTACTGACACACACTGCTGCATGCTGTGGTCGTTGTTTACTGACACACTGCTGCGTGCTGTGGTCGTTGTTTACTGACACACTGCTGCGTGCTGTGGTCGTTGTTTACTGACACACACGGCCGCGTGCTGTGGTCGTTGTTTACTGACACACACAGCTGCGTGCTGTGGTCGTTGTTTACTGACACACACGGCTGCGTGCTGTGGTCGTTGTTTATTGACACTGCTGCATGCGATGGTCGTAGTTTACTGACACACACTGCTGCATGCTGTGGTCGTTGTTTACTGACACACGCTGCTGGGTGCTGTGGTCGTTGTTTACTGACACACACTGCTGCATGATGTGGTCGTTGTTTACTGACACACTGCTGCGTGCTGTGGTCGTTGTTTACTGATACTGATGCGTTCTGTGGTCGTTGTTTACTGGCACACTCCGCTGCGTGCTGTGGTCGTTGTTTACTGATACTGATGCGTTCTGTGGTCGTTGTTTACTGACACACTCTGATGCGTGCTGTGGTCGTTGTTTACTGACACACTGCTGCGTACTGTGGTCGTTGTTTACTGATACTGATGCGTTCTGTTGTCGTTGTTTACTGACACTGCTGCGTGCTGTGGTCGTTGTTTACTGACACTGCTGCGTGTTGTGGTCGTTGTTTACTGATACTGATGCGTGCTGTGGTTGTTGTTTACTGACACTGCTGTGTGCTGTGGTCGTTGTTTACTGACACTGCTGCGTGGTGTGGTCGTTGTTTACTGACACTGCTGTGTGCTGTGGTCGTTGACGGCCCGGCCATAATAACAGAGATAACCAAAAAAGATTAAACAACTATTTTAAGATGCAGATTTAACCTGCGTGCAATAGGTCCTGGAAGGGTAATCAGTAAACTAATAGTTTATAAAAAATATATATATTATTCTATGACTAAGGAAAGCGGGTAACATATCAATAATTGTGCTGTGAAAAATTTACACCAAACTGTGTTCTAGTTGTCGCAGGTAATACTGGGAAAGAATATATAATTAATTTATAAGTAATGTATTATTAACACAAATCTCCATGAGCGCGCAGGACAGGTTATTAACCCTACCATGAATGTGACTGCGCACTATACCACAATGTTAAATAATTATGTTCATAACCAGTCTTGCCACAAGAAACAAGTTCCACCAACACACTGGAAACCCTTCTTTACCTCACCTACAGAGATGTGTATCAACATCGAGCTATCTAGAAGAAGATGGCAGCAGAAAGTAGTGGATGGCAGCAACTTGGAGCGACAAGGTAGCAGCTCGTCCGGCACCACGTCAGACTCCTCGACAGACTAGTTAGACTAGTTAATGGTCCAATTTGGTCCGAAACGTCGTCAAAAGTTTCACTCGTCTATGTGAAGGTCATTTTTTTTGTAATATAGAGAGAGAACAATCCACAATCTATCAGATTAAGCAGTAAGCTTCTACTAAATTATCCAGGAGAGAGCATTCTGAGCGACAGTCTTCAGAAGCTAGTAATGATGGACTACTAAACATCAACATCGTTCAGGTGAGAAGGCAGGTTAGAGATAAAGCGTTCTGAATCATTAAGGAGAGAGGCTTGACAAAGAAGCCAGACCATCTGAGTTAGCAGGTGACCCCTGAGAAATGACTGAAGGCCAATGACCTGTCAACACCTGAGCATTTGTTGATGAAAGCACAAGCGAGGTGAGAAGTGACACTCGCCACACCACACACATAATGTAGAATTATATTAATATCTAGCCTCACACAGATATCAAAAATATCTTATTCCTGTAGAGAATACTCGATAATTTATGATATCAGGTGATCCTCTAATTTTCTGTGCACAGAATAGTTAATAATTAAAATATAATAATAATAACAATAATAATTATAATAATAATAAAAAGAGTGCACATATATATTATGTTTGTGGACTACAGTCTGTACCCTCAACACGTCCTCCTGATAACTATGTCACACTTTTACATAGAGTTTGCAGCCCATTTCTGGGTTAGGTTGGGTTAGGTTAGGTTGGGTTGGGTTAGTTTACGTTAGGTTAGGGTAGGTTAAATTAGGTTACGTTAGGTTGGGTTAGGTTTGGTTAGGTTAGGTTAAGTTAGGTTAGGTTAGGTTAGGTCAGGCTAGATTAGGTTAGGTCATGATAGGTTAGGTTAGGTTAGGTCAGGCTAGGCTAGGTTAGGTTAGGTCAGGCTAGGTTAGGTTAGCTTGCAACGGAAAAAAAATAAAAGACGATAAAATAGTCCAGTGTGTGAAGAGAAAACTGGCAGCCAGTAATACGCACGGACCACCTTGCTATGTTGGTATTTCAAGTGTTGAACGCACCGTAATCAGCTGCGTATGTAACTGTGTTTACAACAGTGCCATGTTGTCCGTGGCTGGGACCCTGAAGTAGGTCTGCATTATGGAGTTCCATCACGCCAACAGAAAGAAATGGATCAAGTGGAAGTAAAGGTTCACTCAACACAGGGGTTTCAAAACAAGATGCACTCAACACAGGGGTTTCAAAACAAGATGCACTCAACACAGGGGTTTCAAAACAAGCTGCACTCAACACAGGGGTTTCAAAACAAGATGTACTCAACACAGGGGTTTCAAAACAAGATGCCCTCAACACAGGGGTTTCAAAACACACAAGACAGTGACTGCCCAGAGGAAAGGTTTCTAACTAAACGTACATGAATACAAAAAACAAAATTAGGCTTTGAATTTGCTCGGAGAGTTGCTTTGACCCGGTTTTTTCGACCTTGTTTTAAACGACATAACTGGGCTATTCCAGTGTTTTTAGATTATTTACGCGTTTCAAACAGAACAAAAAACAATCATGAGAAAAGTCAGTAGAACGGGAAATGTGTCTGGCAGGTGAGACACTACTGGCAGGTGAGACACTTCTGGCACGTGAGACACTACTGGCAGGTGAGACACTTCTGGCACGTGAGACACTACTGGCAGGTGAGACACTTCTGGCACGTGAGACACTACTGGCAGGTGAGACACTTCTGGCACGTGAGACACTACTGGCAGGTGAGACACTTCTGGCACGTGAGACACTACTGGCAGGTGAGACACTTCTGGCACGTGAGACACTACTGGCAGGTGAGACACTTCTGGCACGTGAGACACTACTGGCAGGTGAGACACTACTGGCAGGTGAGACACTACTGGCAGGTGAAACACTACTGGCAGGTGAAACACTACTGGCAGGTGAGACACTACTGGCAGGTGAGACACTACTGGCAGGTGAAACACTACTGGCAGGTGAAACACTACTGGCAGGTGAAACACTACTGGCAGGTGAGACACTTCTGGCACGTGAGACACTACTGGCAGGTGAGACACTACTGGCAGGTGAGACACTACTGGCAGGTGAAACACTACTGGCAGGTGAGACACTTCTGGCAAGGTGAGACACTACTGGCACGTGAGACACTACTGGCAGGTGAGACACTTCTGGCAAGGTGAGACACTACTGGCAGGTGAGACACTACTGGTAGGTGAGACAATACTGGCAGGTGACACACTACTGGCAGGTGAGACACTACTGGCAGGTGAGACACTACTGGCAGGTGAGACACTACTGGCAGGTGAGACACTACTGGCAGGTGAGACACTACTGGCAGGTGAGACACTACTGGCAGGTGAAACACTACTGGCAGGTGAGACACTACTGGCAGGTGAGACACTACTGGCAGGTGAAACACTACTGGCAGGTGAGACACTACTGGCAGGTGAAACACTACTGGCACATGAGACACTACTGGAAGGTGAGACACTACTGGCACATGAGACACTACTGGAAGGTGAAACACTACTGGCACATGAGACACTACTGGAAGGTGAAACACTACTGGCACGTGAGACACTATTGGCACGTGAGACACAAACTGCGATAATATTTTATAAATATTCTGAGATTTATTGAATTAATAGAGAATACAACACGTAAGTCATGTGATCGGTGGAGGTGTGGTGGTTGTTGGGTGGTGGTGGTGGTTGTTGGGTGGTGGTGGTGGTTGTTGGGTGGTGGTGGTGGTTGTTGGGTGGTGGTGGAGTGGTGGTTGTTGGGTGGTGGTGGTGTGGTGGTTGTTGGGTGGTGGTGGTGTGGTGGTTGTTAGGTGGTGGTAGTGGTGGTGGTGGTGGTGTGGTGGTTGTTGGGTGGTGGTGGTGTGGTGGTTGTTGGGTGGTGGTGGTGTGGTGGTTGTTGGGTGGTGGTGGTGTGGTTTTTGTTGGGTGGTGGTGGTGGTTTGTGGGGGTGGTGGTGATGTTGGTGGTTGGGTGGTGGTTGTTGGGGTAGTGGTGGTGTGGTTGTTGGGTGGTGGTGTTGTGGTTGTTTGGTGGTGGTGTGGTGGTTGCTTGGGGGTGGTGTGGTGGTTGTTGGGTGGTGGTGTGGTGGTTGTTGGGTGGTGGTGGTGGTGGGTGGTGTTGGATGGTTGTGGTGGTGTGGTTGTTGTTAGGTGGTGGTGGTGGTTGTTGGGTGTTAGGTGGTGGTAGTGTGTGGTGTTGTTGGGTGGTGGTAGTTGTGATGTGGTGGTTGTTGGGTGGTGGTGGTTGTGGTGGTGTGGTGGTTGTTGGTGGTGTGTGGTTGTTGGTGGTGTTGTGGTTGTTGGTGGTGTTGTGGTTGTTGGATGTGGTTGTTGGTGGTGGTGGTGGATGGTGGTTGTTAGTTGATGGTGGTGGTGGTGTGGTGGTTATTGGTTGTTAGTGGTGGTGTGGTGGTTGTGTGGTTGAGGTGGTGTGGTGATTGCTGGGTGGTGGTGGTGTGTGTGGTTGTTGGGTGGTGGTGGTGTGTTGTGGGTGATAGTGGTGGTGGTGGTGGTGGAGTGGTGGTTGAGGATGGTGGTGGTGGTGGTGATGGGGGTGGTGGTGGTGTGGTGGTTGTGGGTGGTGGTGGTGGCTGATGGGAGTGGTGGTGGTGGTGTTGTGGTTGATGGGGGGTGGTAGTGTGGTGGTCGTTGGGTGGTGGTGGTGGTGGTGATGTGGTGGTTGTTGGGTGGGGGTGGTGTGGTGGTTGTTGGGAGGTGGTGGTGTTGTGGTTGAATAATGATGGTGTTGGTGGTTATTTTATGGTGGTGGTGTGGTTGTTGGGTGCTGGTGGTGTAGTGGTTGTAGGGTTTTTTGTGTGGTTGATGGGTGGTGGTGGTGTGGTGGTTGTAGGGTTTTGGTGTGGTGGTTTTGGTGTGGCTGATGGGTGGTGGTGGTTGTTGTTATTGAGTGGTGGTGGTGGTGGTGGGGTGGTGGTTGTTGAGTGGTGGTGTGGTGGTTGTTGAGTGGTGGTGTGGTTGTTGATAGGTGGTGGTGTGGTGGTTGTTGGATGGTGATAGTGTGGTGGTTGTTGGGTGGTGGTGGTGGTGGTGGTGTTGTGGTGGTTGTTGGATGGTGATTGTGTGGTGGTTGTTAGGTGGTGGTGGTGTGGTGGTTGTTGATCGATGATGGTTGTTGGTGTGGTGGTTGTTGGATAGTTGTTGTGGTGGGCTGGTAGTGTTGTAGTATTTGGCTGGTTGTGGTGGTAGTGGTGGTGTGGTGGTTGTGTTGTGGTAGTGGTGGTGTGGTGGTTGTTGGGTGGTGGTTGTGTGGTGGTTGTTGGGTGGTGGTGGAGTGGTGGTTGTTGGGTGGTGGTGGTGGAGTGGTGGTGGTGTGGTGGTTGTTGGGTGGTGGTGGTGGTGTGGTGGTTGTTGGGTGGTGGAAGTGTGGTGGTTGTTGGGTGGTGGTGGTGTGGTTTTTGTTGGGTGGTGGTGGTGGTGGGTGTTGGTGGTTGGGTGGTGGTTGTTGTTGGGTAGTGGTGGTGTGGTGGTTGTTGGGTGGTGGTGTTGTGGTTGTTTGGTGGTGGTGTGGTGGTTGTTGGGGGTGGTGTGGTGGTTGTTGGGTGGTGGTGTGGTGGTTGTTGGGTGGTGGTGGTGGTGGTGGTGGTTGTTGGATGGTTGTGGTGGTGTGGTTGTTGTTAGGTGGTGGTGGTGGTTGTTGGGTGTTAGGTGGTGGTAGTGGTGTGGTGGTTGTTGGGTGGTGGTTGTTGTGATGTGGTGGTTGTTGGGTGGTGGTGGTTGTTGGTGGTGTGGTGGTTGTTGGTGGTGTTGTGGTTGTTGGTGGTGTTGTGGTTGTTGGTGGTGTTGTGGTTGTTGGATGGTGGTTGTTGGG
Source organism: Cherax destructor (assembly GCA_009830355.1). Taxonomy (NCBI): domain Eukaryota; kingdom Metazoa; phylum Arthropoda; class Malacostraca; order Decapoda; family Parastacidae; genus Cherax; species Cherax destructor. The sequence goes on along the minus strand of WNWK01013893.1, from coordinate 35,993 downwards.
TGGTGGTGGTGGAGTGGTGGTTGTTAGTTGATGGTGGTGGTGGTGTGGTGGTTATTGGTTGTTAGTGGTGGTGTGGTGGTTATGTGGTTGAGGTGGTGTGGTGATTGCTGGGTGGTGGTGGTGGTGTGGTGGTTGTTGGGTGGTGGTGGTGTGGTTGTTGGGTGATAGTGGTGGTGTGGTGGTGGTGGAGTGGTGGTTGTAGGATGGTGGTGGTGGTGGTTGATGGGGGTGGTGGTGGTGTGGTGGTTGTAGGGTGGTGGTGGTGGCTGATGGGGAGTGGTGGTGGTGGTGTTGTGGTTGATGGGGTGGAGTGTGGTGGTCGTTGGGTGGTGGTGGTGGTGGATGTGGTGGTTGTTGGGTGGGGGTGGTGTGGTGGTTGTTGGGAGGTGGTGGTGTTGTGGTTGAATAATGATGGTGTTGGTGGTTATTTTATGGTGGTGGTGTGGTTGTTGGGGCTGGTGGTGTAGTGGTTGTAGGGTTTTGTGTGGTGATGGGTGGTGGTGTGGTGGTTGTAGGGTTTGTGTGGTGGTTTGGTGTGGCTGATGGGTGGTGGTGGTTGTTGTTATGAGTGGTGGTGGTGGTGGTGGGGTGGTGGTTGTTGAGTGGTGGTGTGGTGGTTGTTGAGTGGTGGTGTGGTGTTGATAGGGTGGTGTGGTGGTTGTTGATGGTGATAGTGTGGTGGTTGTTGGTGGTGGTGGTGGTGGTGTTGTGGTGGTTGTTGGATGGTGATGTGTGGTGGTTGTTAGGTGGTGGTGGTGTGGTGGTTGTTGATCGATGATGGTTGTTGGTGTGGTGGTTGTTGGATAGTTGTGTGGTGTGGTAGTGTTGTAGCATTGGCTGGTTGTGGTGGTAGTGGTGGTGTGGTGGTTGTGTTGTGGAGTGGTGGTGTGGTGGTTGTTGGGTGGTGGTTGTGTGGTGGTTGTTGGGTGGTGGTGAGTGGTGGTTGTTGGGTGGTGGTGGTGGATGGTGGTGGTGTGGTGGTTGTTGGTGGTGGTGGTGGTGTGGTGGTTGTTGGGTGGTGGAAGGTGGTGGTTGTTGGGTGGTGGTGGTGTGGTTTTGTTGGGTGGTGGTGGTGTGTTTTGTTGGGTGGTGGTGGTTGGGTGGTGGTTGTTGTTGGAGTGGTGGTGTGGTGGTTGTTGGGTGGTGGTGTGGTGGTTGTTTGGTGGTGGTGTGGTGGTTGTTGGGTGGTGGTGTGGTGGTTGTTGGGTGGTGGTGTGGTTGTTGTTGGGTGATAGTGGTGGTGGTGGTGGTGGTGGTGGTGGTTGTTGGATGGTTGTGATGGTGTGGTTGTTGTTAGGTGGTGGTGGTGGTTGTTGGGTGTTAGGTGGTGGTAGTGGTGTGGTGGTTGTTGGGTGGTGGTTGTTGTGATGTTGTGGTTGTTGGGTGGTGGTGGTTGTTGGTGGTGTGGTGGTTGTTGTTGGTGTTGTGGTTGTTGGTGGTGTTGTGGTTGTTGTTGGTGGTGTTGTGGTTGTTGGTGGTGTTGTGGTTGTTGGATGGTGGTTGTTGGGTGGTGGTGGTGGAGTGGTGGTTGTTAGTTGATGGTGGTGGTGGTATGGTGGTTATTGGTTGGTAGTGGTGGTGTGGTGGTTATGTGGTTGAGGTGGTGTGGTGATTGCTGGGTGGTGGTGGTGGTGGTGTGGTGGTTGTTGGGTGGTGGTGGTGTGGTTGTTGGGTGATAGTGGTGGTGTGGTGGTGGTGGAGTGGTGGTTGTAGGATGGTGGTGGTGGTGGTTGATGGGGGTGGTGGTGGTGTGGTGGTTGTAGGGTGGTGGTGGTGGCTGATGGGGAGTGGTGGTGGTGGTGTTGTGGTTGATGGGGGGTGGTAGTGTGGTGGTCGTTGGGTGGTGGTGGTGGTGGTGATGTGGTGGTTGTTGGGTGGGGGTGGTGTGGTGGTTGTTGGGAGGTGGTGGTGTTGTGGTTGATTGGTGATGGTGTTGGTGGTTATTTGATGGTGTTGGTGTGGTTGTTGGGTGCTGGTGGTGTAGTGGTTGTAGGGTTTTTTGTGTGGTTGATAGGTGGTGGTGGTGTGGTGGTTGTAGGGTTTTGGTGTGGTGGTTTTGGTGTGGCTGATGGGTGGTGGTGGTTGTTGTTATTGAGTGGTGGTGGTGGTGGGGTGGTGGTTGTTGAGTGGTGGTGTGGTGGTTGTTGAGTGGTGGTGTGGTGGTTGTTGAGTGGTGGTGTGGTTGTTGATAGGTGGTGGTGTGGTGGTTGTTGGATGGTGATAGTGTGGTGGTTGTTGGGTGGTGGTGGTGGTGGTGTTGTGGTGGTTGTTGGATGGTGATGGTGTGGTGGTTGTTGGGTGGTGGTGGTGTGGTGGTTGTTGATCGATGATGGTTGTTGGTGTGGTGGTTGTTGGATAGTTGTTGTGGTGGGCTGGTAGTGTTGTAGTATTTGGCTGGTTGTTGTGGTAGTGGTGGTGTGGTGGTTGTGTTGTGGTAGTGGTGGTGTGATGGTAGTTGTGGTGTGGTGGTAGTGATGCTGTGATGGTAGTTGTTGGAGTAGTGGTTGTGGTAGTGTGGTGGTAGTACAAGTGTGGTGGTATTGGTGGTGTGGTGGTTGTTGAGTAGTGGTGGTGGTGCTGGTGTAGTGGTTGTTGGGTGGTGGTGGTTGTTGGGTGGTGGTGGTGTGGTGGTGGTTGGGTGGTGGTTGGGTGGTGGTGGTGGTGTGGTGGTTATTTGGTGGTATTGGTGGTGTGGTGGTTATTTGGTGGTATTGGTGGTGTGGTGGTTGTTGGGTGGTTGTGGTGGTGGGCTGGTAGTGGTGTAGTAGTTGGCTGGTTGTGGTGGTAGTGGTCGTGTGGTATTGCGACCCCAGAATGGGCCCCAATGTTTATGATATATTTTATGTATATTTCCATTTTCTATAATTTTATATTGCTGATATTCTTGATAATAACTAAATCGTTAATATCTTGCTTTATATTATTATTGGACTTTTATTTGACATTATTTGACTTAGCTTTTGTAATAGGTAGGATGTAACATTATAAATTGTGCTCATGTTTGTAGTAGCTGCCTTGGAGATGGCAAACTACCGATTATGACACTACGCTTGTTATACTGCTGGCGTCTAGTTGCTGGGAGGAGCCACGTGATTCCACCTGAGGTGGGTGGCTGCTTCTCCTTCCTCGAGAGCACTACGCAGCTGGACATCGTTACGTCAACACCCCTCTCCTGTCTCTACTTGTTTTCTCGTCATTTAGACTCTGTTTGGGTAGAGTATGTGTTCGGTGGTGAGACGAAACATACTTCTCAGGACTCTGTGTAACTCTGTTCACAGAGGATAGACTAGACAGTGATTTTCGGCGTTTTTATGGGTTGTGTGTCACATTGACACTGAGATAACTCAGGTCTCTAGCTACAGCTCCTGACCTAATTCGATAAGGCATCTGTGCACCGTCACAGTCTGGGATTGTTTATGCTGAACCTAGCTTCAGTAGAAAGGGAGTTTTGTGACTGTTTTGGAGGATCTATTGATGGTCCCCAGTAAGGGTCGATTTTCTATCTCCTGGTTCCTGACACTGTGTTGCTGTTGCCTGTTATATTGCTATTCTGCGAATTGGTCATTTTACTGGTCAATCAAGCTGTTCTGATTGTCAGTTTGTTAGAGAAGCTAGCTTATGAGAAGTTCAGTCGGACACTGGTTGAGTCGAGTTTTAGAGTTACCTGGAGATCACTCATACACACACATATTCTTATTTGCATATATCTGTAATATTGTAATTACTGACATTGTACCTGATGGTACTTCAGAGTCATTTGGATATATGTGCCCTCAGCACAGCCTTATGGAATATGAGAGCAGTGTAGGAGCTAACCTCCTAATGCATTACTTAATGAACATCCTGATCATATGTACATTTATTTACTTTGAAACCCTAGACACTAACTTTGTTAATACACATATTAAATTTTCTGCTTTGGTTAGTATCCTACCAGTTGTAATCCTCCTGGAGACTATTGAATATATCGGATAACTGGACCAGGATACTGACTTTGTTGCAAAAGCCCAGTAACAGGCTGGATGCTAGAAGGGCTATCCTTTCTAGTGTTCACTGGAGATGTCTATTACTAACAGATATCGTGTCTTTTTGTAACATGTGGTGTGGTGGTAGTGGTGGTAGTGGTGGTAGTGGTGGTAGTGGTGGTGTGATGGTAGTGGTGGTGTTAGTTACATTGTATTGGAGTAGACTGTGGTAGTAGTACAGGTGTGGTTGTTATATATACCATATGTACATATACTACACAGGTATAGCACATATGGTATATATGACATGGTGGTGTGGTGGTGCTGCGGGTAGTGATGTGGTGGCAGTGATGGTATGGTTGCAGTGGTGTGATGACAGTGATGGTGTGGTGGCAGTGATAGTGTGATTGCAGTGGTGTGATGACAGTGATGGTGTGGTGGCAGTGATGATATGGTTGCAGTGATGGTGTGGTGGCAGTGATGATATGGTTGCAGTGATGGTGTGGTTGCAGTGATGGTGTGATGACAGTGACGGTGTTGTTGTAGTGATGGTGTGGTGGCAGTGATAGTGTGATTGCAGTGGTGTGGTGGCAATGATGGTATGGTTGCATAGATGGTGTGGTTGCAGTGATGGTGTGGTTGCAGTAGTGGTGTGATGGCAGTGACGGTGTGGTTGGAGTGATGGTGTGGTGGCAGTGATAGTGTGATTGCAGTGGTGTGTGGCAATGTTGGTATGGTTGCAGTGATGGTGTAGTGGCAGTGATGGTGTAGTGGCAGTGATGGTGTATTTGGAGTGGTGTGGTTGCAGTGATGATGGTGTTGCAGTGATGGTGTGGCAGTGATGGTGTGGTGGCAGTGATGGTGTGGTGGCAGTGATGGTAAGGTTGTAGTGATTGTGTGGTGGCAGTAATGGTGTGTTGCAGTGATGGTGTGGTTACAGTGATAGTGTGGTTGTGGTAATGGTGTGATGGCAGTGACGGTATGGTTGCAATGATGGTGTTGTGGCAGTGATTGTGTGAGTGCAGTGATGGTGTGGCAGCGATGGTGTGGCGGTGATGATGTGGTGATAGTGATGGTGTGGTGGCAGTGGTGTGGTGCAGTGATGGTGTGGTTGCAGTAATGGTGTGGTGCAGTTATAGGCAACAGTAACGTCGTGGTAAGCTCTAGTAAGGTCGTGATGGCCTCTGATAAGGTCGTAGTGGGGGTAATGGTGAGTTGTATTGGGTGTGGGTGGGCAGCAGGCTTACTGAACAGCTTGGGTTAGCAAGCCTGCTGCAGTGCCTCCTCCTTCTTGAGTGTGAGCTGGAACTGCCTAGCATGGGCCAGTAGGCCTGCTGCAGTGCTCCTTCTTTCTTATGTTCTTATGTCATGGTGATCTTCAGTGTACATGAATGGTATACAATATCAACAAGATGAAAATTAGACACATGTGCAACATCTGGGTATCTTTATTGTAGACGTTTCGCCATCCAGTGGCTTTATCAATACAAATTCTAGGACAAAACTTGGAGACAGTAGAACTATATACAAAAGATGAGGTAATCAGTTTCTCGGTCTTGGAGTTGGTGTAAACAGCACCGTAGTTGTGGAGATTCTGAAGCGCCAACATCCTTGCCTGCTCTTCAGAATCTCCACAACTACGGTCCTGTTTACACCAACTCCAAGACCGAGGGACTGATTACCTCATATTTTGTATATAGTTCTACTGTCTCCAAGTTTTGTCCTAGAATCTGTATTGATAAAGCCACTGGATGGCGAAACGTCTACAATAAAGATACCCAGATGTCGCACATGTGTCTAATTTTCATCTTCAGTGTAGTTGTGGTAGCTTTGGTGAGGTCGTTGTGCTCTAGTCGTGTTGTCTTTGATAGACTTAGTGGTAGTCATAGGATGGCGGTGAGTTTTAGTGGAGTCGTGGTTGGCTCTTGCAGAGTTATGGTGGGATCACAGGGAAATTTGGATAGGATTTGGTGGGGTCATGGTGTGCTCTGATGTAGTGATGGGCCTTGGTTGACTCTTTGTGAGGTCAATGTGAGATGTTGTGGAGTCGTGGTGAGATTTTGAGGGGTTATTGTGGGCATTGGTGGAGTTGTGGTGGGTTTTTGAAGGGGTCGTGATGGGTTTCTGGAGGGGTCATGGTGGATTTTTAGTGGGGTCGTGGTGGGCTTCGAGAGGGGTCGTGTTGGGTTTTGGTGCAGTAGTGGTTTTTTTAAAGGGGTCATAGTGGCTTTAGGGAGGGGTCGTGGTGGGTTTTTAGATGGCTCGAAGTGGGCTCTGTTGGAATTGTGGTGGGATTACAGTGCAAGCTTGTTGGGTTTTGGAGGGGTCATGGTTAGTTTTTGAAGGGTCATGGTGGGTTTTGGAGGGGTCGTGGTGCGTTTTGATGGGAGTCTTGGTGGGTTTTGGTGTAGATCGTTGTGGGATCCGGTGTTAATAATAAAAACGTCGACACAGAAGAGCACTGAGCGAGAGCTTGGCTGCTGCCCTCCATCTATTGTCTACTTCTGGATTCCTTAACTACGAATTTGTGTTTCCGATCGCAGAATTTATCCAGAGTCGGGCAAAAATTGGGCTTTCTGAACTCTTGGTTAATGGTGTTGGAACAGCGCCAGTGACTATGGAGGAAGGAGGGAAGCCATGGGAGGAGGGAAGGCCATGGAAGGAGGGAAGGCCATGGGAGGAGAGAAGGCCATGGGTGGAAGAGGAGGGAAGAAAGGCGAGTGTTTGACGGAGAAGGAAAAAAAGAACGGCAGGAACCGAAGGAATGAAGAAAGGAAAGCCAGAAATTATGGGAAGCGTATAAGGAATAGTAGGAGTGTGGAATGACGGTATTATGAATAGCATGGATGTAGAGGGATTGCTTGAGGAATGGAATGATTGATTGGAGATTATAAAGGAATGGAAGGAGTGTAAGGAACTAGAAAGGAAATGAATGAGTGTAGGGGACTGTATAGGAAATAGAATTAGTACAAATAATCAATACAAAAAGAAAAAGGAATAAAGGTCTATAAATTACGGAAAAGGAATCAAGATGTGACATAGAGAATGGAAAGTTTGTGAAGGAAATGAATAAAAAATGAATTGTTGTTATAGGGAAGGTTCTAAACCCGTAGGGGTTATGCAGCGCCTTGGTAATGAAAATTAGGTCTGATACAAGGACAGAGAGTACAGGTCTAATTTCTTGGATCAAGAGCCTCTCACCTGCGTCACCATCCATAACACTGTTATGGATGGTGTTGGTGTGTTTGTAACACTGTTACCAACACACTAACCCCACATATAACACTGTTACCAACACACTAACACCACATATAACACTGTTAACAACACACTAACACCACATATAACACTGTTACCAACACACTAAAACCACATATGACACTGTTACCAACACACTAAAACCACATATAACACTGGTACCAACCCACTAACACCACATATAACACTGTTACCAACACACTAACACCACATATAACACTGTTACCAACACACTAACACCATCCTTGCCGGCATTATGGACCTTTCTTGAGGTGATTCGTTTTTTTACTGTCCATCTCCTGTAAGAAAAACAGTATTGGTTTTCAAGACCAACTGGCCAGTGGGTTTGAAAACAGTAGGACTGTTATGTGCATTTTGCCCGTGGGGGAAACTATCCCAATTTTATCAAACTCCATATAACCTTCAAAAAAAGTTTTCACTTTTTATTGTTTTCTTTTCAGATTTATATTCGGATTTTATTGCTCTCGAATTCGGCATGAAAAAGTATTTTTTAGTTACATTGTATTGGAGTAGACTGGACCAGTCACTAATAATACACAGTTGAAGGAATTGAAACGCAACTGGTAACATTTCAATAATAATAATAATAATAATAATAATAATAATCATAATATCTTTATTTACTACATGTACAAGGTATACAGACCTAGCTGACATCAATGACATACTACTGTATAGAAAGCCGCTTGTTATCCTGAGAATATCGGGCAAATTAGGTCAGTTTTGTCCCAGGATGCGACCCACACCAGTCTACTAACACCCAGGTACCCATTATTACTGATGGGTGAACATAGACAACCGGTGTAAGGAAACACGCCCAATGTTCCGAACCTTTGCCGGGAATTGAACCCGGACCCTCACATTGTGAAGCGCTAGCTTTTGCCACCAGGCAACGGGCCACCTTCTTCTGAAGGCATTATCCATTTGTTACACTGAAACTTCAAAGCAGAGTTTGTTTTAAGTAAATTGAATAAACAGGATACAGTCAATTCTAAATCAATGTGATCCTTCGGTTAGGCAAAATATACTGGTGTTGAAAGTTCGAAGTCAATCATAAGAGGTATTGAAGTCCATCATAAAAGGTATTCATTACCTTCATATTCTTCGTCAGAGGAACGATTATTACATGCACAATTTCCCTGGCATATTTAATGTCAGATGCTTAACTAAAAAATCAAGGGACCAATATTGCGTACAGAAACCTACAACTGATCGACCAATCATCGTCTCTCACACAACACTAATTACCTGGGCACCTGTAATCATTCATGAACCGGTTCTATTTAATATTTCGAGGAACTGAAACATGTCTTTATCAGCGGGAATTTGTTCCATAACGGTGTCAGGGAAGGCATAGGCTACTATAAGCAACAAGAATATCAGAGTGGTATAAGCAACAATAAGGAGGTTACAAGCTACGAAAAGGAGGTTATAAGCAGTGAATATTGAGGTTATAAGCACCAAGAATATCAGGGTGGTATAAGCCATGACAAAGAGGTTATAAGCCACGACAAGGAGGTTAAAAGCCCTAAAAATATTAGGGTGGTATAAGCCACGACAAGGAGGTTATAAGCAGTGAATATTAAGGTTATAAGCACCAAGAATATCAGGGCGGTATAAGCCACGACAAGGAGGTTATAAGCAGTGAATATTGAGGTTATAAGCACCAAGAATATCTGGGCGGTATAAGCCACGACAAGGAGGTTATAATCAACAAAACTATCAACGACATGGCTGTCAAGAAAGGAATGAACATCAATAAGCGTGTCAGGAAGAGTACAAGGAACAAGGGTGCTGAAGAAGTTATATAAACAACAGAGGGAAGAAGGAAGGGAATAATGAAAGGTGGGGATGTGAAAGAACAAGCAGAGAAAGATGTTATGTGCACAAAGCCGAGAGGACAAGGAGTGGAAAAGTTTATTTAAAGACACGATAAATGTATCCAAAAAAGAGAGTAAAAGTTTTGGGGTTATGGGAGGGAAAGTTATAGCCTGAGAGAGAGAGAGAGAGAGAGAGAGAGAGAGAGAGAGAGAGAGAGAGAGAGAGAGAGAGAGAGAGAGTGCATGAGTGATTTAAAGGTAGGTTACAGGACACTTTACAGTCGTCTTCCAGGCTATTTGAAGAGATCTAAGTATCACTCTCTTCTTGAACTATTATTATTATTATTATTATTTATCAGATATTTGAAACCACCTCCCAATAGCATTGTACTGAGAGCCTTGCTGCTGAGAGCCATACTGCTGAGAGCGTAGAGTGAGCTGAGTGTGTTCGTGGGTAGGTCAGACAAATAAGAACACAGAAAGAAGGAGCACTGCAGCAAGCCTACTGTCCTATGTTAGTCCTGTCCAGGTCACATCCACTTAAGAAGGAAGGAACACTGTATCATACCTTCTGGCACAAGCTAGTCAGGTCTAACTCACACCCACTCATGGATTTATCTGACCTACTGGGGAGGGAGAAGCAAAGGATCCAAGTTCCAAGATATAATGATATATAGCAACAATAAGGAGACGTAGTCTTTAGGCCCCGTGGCCTGGTGGCTAAAGTTCTCGCTTCACACGGCGAGGCGCCCGGGTTCGATTCCTGGCGTTGGTAGAAACATTAGGCGTGTTTCTTTACACCGGTTGTCTATGTTCCCCATCAGTAAAATGAGTACCTGGGTGTTAGTCGACTGATGTGGGTCGCATCCTGGGACAAAACTGACTTAATTTGCCCGAAATGCTCAGCATAACAAGCGGCTTTCTATATATAGTAGTATGTCATTGATGTCAGCTATGGTCTATATACCTTGTACATGTACTTGTAGAAACAAAACTATTATTAATAATTAGTCACATCGTACGTTGTCTTAGAGCACCGGAATGTGTGCTAAGAGCTGGAGGACTTGTGCTACTGATTCTAGGACTAAATAGCACTACCTCTATTAAATGTGGGATGATTATGTTGAAAATAGTATAAAATACTGACAAGTTGATGATTAAGACTCATTTGAAACAACTGGGTATCTGTATTGTTGACAACAGGTAGTGAAATAGTACAGAGGACATCTTAAACACTTCATCACGTAACTCCTAATTACGAATGAGAAGGTTTGGATTGCAGATGGCGCTGCCTTCTTACTTCCACTAGTCACGGATCCCCTCCCCCAGCAACGTCTTCGAGATCGTCCACCTCACCTTTGTCGCGTGGGTCTTGGGAGAGATATATAGGAGGTCAAAGATACTCCTTGTTGGATGGTTACGGTATATTTACAGTAAGTGAAGGAGAGTCCAGCCACCCGTCTGTCTCGCCTGTAGGTCTAACGTTAGTGAGGAAGAGTGCCTATGAGAGGCTGTGCACATGCGTTGAGCCTCTGACGTCAGCGGGTACCGTGACGTCACACGCAAAGGGACCAGCTGTATAAAAGGGAAGATACACTACACAAGTGTATATATGATACTGACACGACACCTTCGATAGTATTTCAGACTCCGTTCTCATGCTTCTCCGGGCTGAGGGACTGATTACCTCTTTCTTTATTTCATAATGGAGATGTAAGATTTGCTTCTCTAATTTATATGATCTGAAAGTTACTACAACCCAATATGTATTACCTAGCATATGTCCATATTGAGAGAGAGAGAGAGAGAGAGAGAGAGAGAGAGAGGTGCGAATACATTGTGGTTGGACAGTTTGAACGGAAACGGCACTGGATAGAAAGGGGGTGCAGGAGTGAGAAGGAAGTAACTGATAAAGCAGGAAGAGTTGCGGGAGGGAGAGAGATAGAGAGAGAGAGAGGGTGAGCAAAGTGAGACAAGGCAAGGAAGAAAAAAGAAAAGATCCGTAGAGGGGTTGTATATGAAAGAAGAAACAGGAATAAAAGAGAGAAGAAATATGATAGAAAGTAATAATAATAATAATAATAATAATAATAATAATAATAATAATAATAATAATAATAATAATAATAATAATAAGAAGAAGAAGAAGAAGAAGAAGAAGAAGAAGAAGAAGAAGAAGAGAAAAAGAAGACACTGATGAGTCCTTAAGAGGGCCGTAAGGGAACTGTAATCTCTATGAGTAGCAAAAAACAGTGAAAGAGAACACCAACATAATATAACGATAGTGAGGAGAAGAACCAGAGTGAGAACAACATAATATAAAGATAGTGATGGGAAATACACAGGACTGAGGGGAAGAAGAGGTAAAAAACGAAAGTGACACCACAAGACTCCGGTTGAGGTTTTCTCCTGTAGTAATGGAACCCACTGTGGGCGTGTTCTAAAAAACCCAACAGTGTCTTAGAAACCCACAGCAACAGTGTCTTAGAAACCCACAACAAGTGTCTTAGAAACCCACAGCAACAGTGAATTAGAAACCCACAGCAACAGTGTCTTAGAAACCCACAGCAACAGTGTCTTAGAAACCCACAGCAACGGTGTCTTAGAAACCCACAACAAGTGTCTTAGAAACCCACAGCAACTGTCTTAGAAACCCACAGCACCAGTGTCTTAGAAATCCACAGCAACAGTGAATTAGAAACTCACAGCAACGGTGTCTTAGAAACCCACAGCAACGGTGTCGTAGAAACCCACAGCAACGGTGTCTTAGAAACCCACAGCAACAGTGTCTTAGAAATCCACAGCAACGGTGTCTTAGAAACCCACATCAACGGTGTCTTAGAAACCCACAGCAACGGTGTCTTAGAAACCCACAGCAACGGTGTCTTAGAAACCCACAGCAAATGTCTTAGAAACCCATAACAGTGTCTTATAAACCAATTGCAACAGTATCTTAGAAACCTACAGCAACAGAGTTTTAGAAACCCACAACAACAGTGTCTTAGAAACCCACGGCAAAAGTGTCTTAGAAACCCATAGCAACGGTGTCTTAGAAACCCACAGCAACGGTGTCTTACAAACCCACAGCAACGGTGTCTTAGAAACCCACAGCAACGGTGTCTTACAAACCCACAGCAACGGTGTCTTACAAACCCACAGCAACGGTATCTTACAAACCCACAGCAACTGTGTCTTACAACCCCACAGCAACGGTGTCTTACAAACCCTCCGTGGCAGTAAGTGAACATGATCAAAGTCAACAAATGAACAAATGATCGAGACAAAACAAAAATTAAGTCTCTGCGAGAAAGATTATTTATATAAAAAGTGGTGATAACACACACACACACACAAACCCTGTGTGTGTGTGTACATGTGTATGTACTCACCAAGTTTTGGTTGCAGGGGTCGACTCGTAGCCCCTGGCCCCGTGTGTGTGTTTGTGTACATGTGTGTGTGCTCGTGTGAAGTTTCGAGTAATGATGCCAGTGAGCTCATTACTTTAAAATGTAATAAAGGTTGTCAATCCTAGTGACAGTAAATGCACAAGTAGAAGTAACGAAGACAAGAGAGGTGACAGATCAGGAAGTGACTAACAATACACAACATAATGAGAAAGAAATTAAAGGTTTAGTAGAGAATGACACTAATGTGGAGGATAGTTATGCAGGAATATTTAAGCAAATGAGAAGAGGAGGAGAGAAGAATTAAGAAAATGAGAAAAGACAGAGACTGAACAACAGGTGGGGTCACTGAAAGAATTCACTGCTAGAGCGAAGGATAGCCAAGAAAGAAGGGAATAAGGAAAGAAGAAGCCTTCTAATAGAGTAACAGGTCCATACAAGCCAATAAAATGTTTTTTTCAAAGAAACGAACACAAGATAGACGAAAACTATGTTAAGAACATAAGAAAGAAGGAACACTGCAGCAGGGCTACAGACCCATGCGAGGCAAATCCATCACTCCCGGGCTTAGACCTGACTACCTGGAGTTAACGCTCTCCAGGTAAACTCCAGGTAGTCAGGTCACTTCCACTTAAGGAAGGAGAACGGCATCTGACCTAGTAGCACAAGCTAGTCAGGTCCAACTCACACCCACCCACACCCACTCATGTATTTATCTAACCTATTATTAAAACTACACAACGTCTTAGCTTCTATGACGGTACTCGGTAGTTTGTTCCACTCATCCACAACTCTATTACCAAACCAGTGCTTTCCTATATTCTTCCTGAATCTTAACTTTTCCAACTTGAAACCATTGCTGCGAGTCCTGTCTTGGCTGGATATTTTCAGCACGCTATTTACATCCCCTTTATTTATTCCTGTTTTCCATTTATACACCTCAATTATATCCCCCCTAATTCTACGCCTTTCTAGAGCGTGTAGATCCAGGGCCCTCAGTCTATCCTCATAGGGAAGATTTCTGATAAATGGGATCAACTTTGCCATCCTCTTTTGTACGTTTTCCAGTGCATTTATATCCATTCTGTAATACAGTGACCAAAACTGTTCAACATAATCAAAATGAGGCCTAACCAAAGATATATAGAGTTGAAGGACAACCTGAGGACTTCTATTATTTATACTTATTGATATGAAGCCAAGGATTCTGTAAGCTTTATTGTGAACACTTATGCACTGTTGTCTTGGTTTCAGATTACTGCTAACCAGAACTCCTAAATCACAAGTATTAAGATCTACATTATTCAGTTTATATGTGGCATGGTTATTGTCCTGCCCAACATTTAGAACTTTGCATTTGTCTACATTAAACTGCATCTGCCACTTTTCCGACCACTGTATCATTCTATTCAAATCATCCTGGAGTGCTCTAATGTCCTCATTAGAATGAATTGGACGGCCTATTTTGGTGTCATCAGCAAATTTGCTTATGTTGCTATTTATTCCCTCATCTATGTCGTTTATGTAAATTGTGAACAACAAGGGGCCCAAAACTGACCCATGTAGGACACCTCTGCTGCCTATTTGTTAACCATGCCTCTACATAGGAAAAAAATCTCCACCTATTCCGTGTGCCTTAAGTATCCTCAATAGCCTCTGATGTGGAACTCTATCGAAAGCCTTACTGAAGTCCAGATACACAATATCAAATTCATTACCATGATCTACCTCCTCAAACACCTTAGTGAAAAAAGTTAGCAAATTCGTAAGACAGGAACGCCCCTTAGTAAAACCGTGTTGAGATTCATTTCTCAATTTATGCCTTTCAAGATGGCTACGAATTGCCTCGGCAATTACTGATTCCATAAATTTACCAACAATGGAGGTAAGGCTTATTGGTCTATAGTTCGAAGCTAAGGACCTGTCACCTGCCTTTTAAATAGGTATTACATTTGCCATTTTCCACTTGTCTGGCACTATGCCAGTTTGTAGTGATATATTGAAAATATTTGCCAAAGGTTTGCTAAGTTCCTATTTACATTCCTTTAAAACTATTGCAAACAGTTCACCAGGGCCTGGGGATTTGTTAGGTTTTAATTTCTCTATTTGTCTGAGGTCCATGTCACTAGTTACCCCAATCGAGCATAGTTTATTATCTTCCTGTTCTACATAATTTATTATTTCTGGAATTTCGCTAGTATCTTCCTGAGTAAAAACTGAGAGGAATTAAGTATTGAATATTTCACACATAACCTTATCACTGTCAGTGATCTGACCTGAGTTACTCCTAAGTGGGCCAATCTTGTCCCTAATCTTACTTCTGTATACCTGAAAGAACCCTTTTGGGTTAGTCTTCGAATCCCTTGCGACCTTAGCCCCATAAACCCTTTGCGAATAACACATTACTGAAGATTTTAAGATATTAAACAGTGATATAGCTTGACTAATGTCAAAAACATTAAAACTGAAAGATATTATAAATAAAAAGAAAGCTGATATTGTTTGACTAACTGAAACTAAACTAGAAAAACATATTTTAAATGAGGTTGTATATGAGGGAACTTACTCAGTGTGCGAAAAAGGGAGAATAAGGAACAAAGAGGCTGAGTAACGAACACAGAGTCGGAGTAACGAACAAAGAGGCAGAGTAAGGAACAAAGAGGCAGAGTAAGGAACAAAGAGGCGGAGTAAGGAACAAAGAGGCAGAGTAAGGAACAAAGAGGCGGAGCAACGAACAAAGAGGCGGAGTAACAAAGAGGCGGAGTAACAAAGAGGAGGAGTAACGAACAAAGAGGCGGAGTAACGAACAAAGAGGCGGAGTAACGAACAAAGAGGCGGAGTAACGAACAAAGAGGTAGAATAAAGAACAAAGAGGCAGAATAACAAACAAAGGAGGATTGACAAAATTGGTAAAAATAATCTCAAGTTATAGAAATTGGTATCCAAATACTAAAAATTTTGAAATTTTCTCGGAGAAACTGTGGGTAGTAAAGCAACCATATACTGACACTTGTAAAGAAAGAGGTCAGTAGGATAAATGAGAGATTACATAATATCATTAGGGAACTATTGATGAAAAGTGACCCTGGTGAGGGAGAGTGGACCTAATAGTCACCAGCTAAGAGGCGGGACCAGGAGCTGTGAATCGACCCATGCAACCACATATAGGTGAGTACACACACACACACATACACACACACACACACTCGCTCAGAGCTTTACTGTCAAACTTTGCACTCTGGCTGTCAGAGGTCAGTCAGTAAGGATTTTGTGCTGTTTCTCACTCGCACTCATTTTCTCTCTCTCTCTCTCTCTCTCTCTCTCTCTCTCTCTCTCTCTCTCTCTCTCTCTCTCTCTCTCTCTCTCTCTCTCTCTCTCTCTCTCTCTCTCTCTCTCTCTCTCTCTCCCCTCTCTCTCCTATACACAGGATTTTACAAAGTTAGGTTAAGGGTTCCTAACTTTATTTACAAACTAAGGTCTGTTATGTACATAAGCTCATTTTAAAGATCTTTGTTGTTAAGAGACATACAAATAGGAAACAGGATGAAGTTGGAGCCATCTGTGAATCAGCGATTTCATTCAGTCAACGGAATTTATTTCGCTGATGTCATTATGTTGTACAAACATGTTCCAGACTCGAGTCATCCTGGGAATAAATGATCTGAGATGAAGTGATGTTCTGGAGAAGGATACAGCCAGAGTGAAGTTGCTGCTAGCTGCCCGTCTTGTGGTGTAGAAGCTCACTTCTCGCTGTCCTCGGTATGGAGCCAAGTGTGGTTGGTTGACAATATTGGCCTTGTACATTACTCAGGTGTATAAATGAAATGACAGTTCTGTCCAGGCAGGGTCCTTGCGAGAGATGAGTCGTCTTGTTCTGTTCTCTATTCTTTTTATTTTTTAGTACACGAGGGGTTTACAAGGTTATATTAAGAGTTTCTAATTTTATTTACGTCTCTCTCTCTCTGTTAATATGTCCGTGTTGCATGCAAAGAGTATGTCACCTTATTCGGAGCATGTTAACACACCCACATAGGCTGTCTCACCAACCAGCGAACCATCTTGGTAAGGGTTTGGTGATTGGGGCCCCATCACCAAATCAACAACTTGGTTCAACCAATCATAATGTGGGTCTGGCAATGGTAAAGGTGATGTGGATTCCACTCACATGTTTGCCATTGTCATTCCCAGCCTGCGCTGGTTGTCGTACGGTTGTCTCTGTCTCTTCGCTGTTGTTTTGCCTTTACTACCGTGTCGTGCACTAATACTACTCTATTTGTATATAGTGTACATAAGTTGTATAAAGCCTTATAAATATACTTGGTGAAGGAAAATACAAAATTCATAATTGCTTGGTGAAGGAAATACAATTCAAAGCATTTTTTACTGTGTTTCTTTGCTCCAAGCTCCCTTTTACCCTCAGGATAACAGGCCTTAGAACCTGAGGTTGTAATAGTCCGCCAGCCAGAGTGCTTGTTACTTAGATTCTTTGAAGTACAAAGTTATTCCATAAACCCATACAAATGAATCTCCATAATAATAATAACATGCAGATCACTGCATGGAGTCACTGAAGACAGTTTCAATACTACTAAGCGTGTCTTGTTGACCATTAACCAGTCTGGGCACAGTGACTGGTGTTACCACGAAAAGTTGTAGAAGAGGTCAGATTGAAGTGGACATATGTTGTCTCAGTTCCCAATGATAGATACAGTGGCTGGCTGTGTACAAGGGGACCATAAGGGTAGTTTTGCAAGAAATCAGAACGACTGCTTTACTTTGTATCATTTGCATTACTTTGCTGTCAACTGTCCTTGTCTAAAGCAGCATACTGACACTCTGACGAAGAAAGCGAAGGGCGGAGAAAGAACCTTCAGCTTTATTATTTCTACGTTAACTTTGTAGAATAAAGTAGACACACACACACACACACACACACACACACACCAAATGCAAAGTCATGAAGATCGGGGAAGGGCAAAGAGGACCACATACAGAGTACAAGCTTGCGGGGCCAAAGACTGTAAACCTCACTCATGGGAAAGGGTCTTGGGGTGAGTATAATACTGAGCACATTTCCTGAGGCGCATAACAAGATAACTGCTGCAGCATATGGGCGCCTGGCAAACCTAAGAACAGTGTTCCGATGCCTCAGTAAGGAATCGTTCAAGACTCTATACACCGTGTACGTCAGGCCCATATTGGAGTATGCAGCACAAGTTTGGAACCCACATCTGGTCAAGCACGTCAAGGAATTAGAGAAAGTGCAAAGGTTTGCAACAAGACTAGCCCCAGAACTAAGGAGAATGTCCTACGAGGAATCCCTTGTTAATAATTTAGAAATTACAGAGGAACTCTGCACAAGCGACCACAAGTCAATTACCTTTAGCATTGAATGGATGTATGATAGTAGGGATAATTCAGTAACAGTCCCAGACTTTCGCTTAGCAGATTATAATGGGCTTAGAGAACACTTATCAACTGTGGACTGGGGTACCGAAGAGAGCTATCAATATGACAGCTTTCTTAACACTATACAGGCTGCCCAAAGAACATTTATCCCGTATAAAGAAATTAGATCAAGTAGAAATGACCCAAAATGGATGAATAATAGGCTCAAATATCTTTTAGGGCAGAAGAAAGGAATTTATAGGCGCATAAATAGAGGTGAGGGTCATCTTATAAATCAGTATACTGACATTAAGAGGGACATTAAAAAGGGTATAAGAAAAGCTAAACGGGACTATGAAAATAAAGTTGCTAGGGATTCAAAAACTAACCCAAAAGTTTTTCCAGGTTTATAGAACAAAAGTTAGGGATAAGATAGGTCCCCTTAAAAATAACTCTGGGCATCTTACTGACAAGGAGAATGATATGTGCTCTATTTTTAATAATTATTTTCTCTCGGTTTTCACACAGGAAGACATTAATAATATCCCAGTAATTATTTTTTACAGAGGCCCAGAAGAAGATAAATTATGTAATATCACAGTCACTAGCGAAATGGTTATGAAACAAGTAGACCGTCTGAAACAAAATAAATCGCCGGGTCCTGATGAGCTTTTTGCAAGGGCTCTTAAGGAATGCAAAATGGAACTCTGTGAACCAATATCTAACATTTTTAATTTATCTCTTCAAACAGGTGTAGTGTCTGATATGTGGAAGATGGCTAATGTAATTCCTATTTTTAAAGCAGGGGACAAGTCACTACCGTCAAATTACCGCCCAATAAGCCTGACCTCAATTGTAGGCAAATTACTAGAGTCAATTATAGCTGATATTATTAGAAGCCATTTAGATAACCATAATTTGATTAATGATCCTCAGCATGGATTCAGGAGGGGCCGTTCCTGCCTATCTAATTTATCAACCTTCTTTAGTAAAGCTTTTGAGGCTGTTGATCGCGATAAAGAATTCGATATTGTTTATTTAGATTTTAGTAAGGCTTTTGATAGAGTACCGCACCAGAGACTGTTAAAGAAAGTGGCAGCTCATGGCATTGGGGAAAAGTGCTGTCATGGATCGAGTCATGGCTCACCAATAGGAAGCAGAGAGTGTGCATAAATGGGGTTAAATCCAAGTGGGGATCTGTAACAAGTGGTGTTCCACAGGGATCAGTCTTAGGCCCGTTGTTGTTTATAATATATAGCAATGACCTTGATGAGGAAATTACTAGTGATATGAGCAAATTCGCCGATGACACGAAGATAGGTAGGATAATTGATTCTAACGTAGATGTCAGGGAACTTCAGGAGGATTTAGACAAACTCAATTCCTGGTCAGAAAAATGGCAGATGCAGTTCAATGTAGATAAATGCAAGGTTCTGAAGCTCGGGAGTGTCCATAACCCAAGCACTTATAAGTTAAATAACGTAGAACTTAGCCATACAGATTGCGAAAAGGACTTGGGGGTTATAGTAAGCAGCAACCTTAAACCAAGACAGCAATGCCTAAGCGTACGTAATAAGGCAAACAGATTACTGGGATTTATATCAAGAAGTGTAAGCAACAGAAGTCCAGAGGTTATATTACAGCTTTATACATCGTTAGTAAGGCCTCACCTAGATTACGCAGCTCAATTCTGGTCTCCATATTACAGAATGGATATTAATTCGTTAGAAAACATTCAGCGTAGAATGACTAAATTAATACATAGCATAAGAAATCTTCCGTATGAAGAAAGTTTGAAGACCCTAAAATTACATTCACTTGTAAGACGTAGAATGAGGGGAGACATGATCGAGGTATACAAGTGGAAAATGGGTGTTAACAAAGGGGATATAAATAAGGTCTTGAGAATATCTCACCAAGAGAGAACCCGCAATAATGGATTCAAATTAGATAAGTTTAGATTTAGAAAGGATATAGGAAAGTATTGGTTTGGAAATAGGGTAGTTGATGAGTGGAACAGTCTGCCTAGTAGGGTTATTGAAGCAAGGACCTTGGGTAGTTTCAAATTTAGGTTGGATAAATTCATGAGTGAAAGGGGTTGGATTTGAGTGGGAATTGCACATGAGTAAATAGAATTATCAAAGCGTATTTCTTGGGTATCATTGAAGATTGGGTTGAACAAATATTCTGTTAGTGGGATGGAATGTGAAGGACTTGCCTAGTATGGGCCAACAGGCCACCTGCAGTGTTCCTCCTTTCTTATGTTCTTATTTTTATGAAAGGTTAAGGGAAATCGGCCTGACGACACTGGAGGACAGGAGGGTTAGGGGAAGACATGATAACGACATATAAAATATTGCGAGGAACTGACAAGGTGGACAGAGACAGGATGTTCCAGAGATGGGACACAGAGATGGTTACAATTGGAAGTTGAAGATTCAGTTGAGTCAAAGGGATGTTAGGAAGTATTTCTTTAATCATAGAGTTATCAGGAAGTGGAACAGTCGGGAAAGTGATGTAGTGGATGCAGGAACCATACATAGTTTTAAGACGAGGTTTGATGAAACTCATGGAGCAGGAAGAGAGAGGAACTAGTAGCGATCAGTAAAGAGGCGGGGCCAGGAGCTATGATTCGACCCCTGCAACCACAAATAGGTGAGTACACAGAGAAATTGTGGCTTCATAACATGTATCTAGTCTGAGTGTTAATATATTACTGATATAGTCAGCCACATTAAATAAAATTGTTGAATATGAAGTTGTGATAATAACAGTAATTGTTATTTATGTGAAGATTAAGAGCCAGTGAAGAACAAGGTATGTGAGGGTGGAAAGTGAGTAAGCATAAAGGTCATTGACCTTATTCTCTGTCAAGTACCACAACTCCGAGTTCTTAATTTTATGAACCTATTCCAAATAAATAGTTTGAGGAGTGATCACTGTTTAGCAAAGTGAAAAAATTATTGAGTAAAGTGAAAAGATGAATAAAATTAATCAGAAAATTCGGGAGGGGGCGACACAGCGTTGATGAGGACACTGAGGTCGTACCAGAGTGTTGGGTAACCTTCCTGAAGGAAGCTAGTGAGTGGTACAGTCATAGCTGCACTTACTAACATTGCTGAGACCAATAGCTTGACACTTATCTAACGTGTCACTCTGACTTGGGAATGTAGTCTTCCTTAGGTTCCATCCACAGTATTGGGAGAGCAGGTCTTAGGTGCCACAATCCACATGAGCGGAGCTACATGCCTGCAGGGGATCCGAGGCAACACCTTCGTCAACCCTCACTGAGTTGTTGACTGTTATACGAAAGTTAACTAATTAAGAAATATCTAAGCTCCCATTTAGTAAGTTCAGTAGTATGAAAGATTCTTGAAGTAGATAGTGAGGATAATGTATTGAAAAACTGGATATAAGGCAAGGAGATGAGTGTGGAAAAGAAAAGAAAATCACCAGAGCATAGCCAAAACTCCTGTGACATGAGAATTGAGATGAGTGAGGAAAGATTCAAGCAATTTGATCTCTTAATTTAATTATAAGAAAGTGTAACTAATAGATAAATGAAAGAAAAAGATTAAAGAGATTCAGAAAAAAGCAGAGAGAAAGACCAAGGCGGAGATTGAAGAACTATTCATACCAAGAGGGGAAGATAATGAGAAATGAGTTACCTAGGGCGATGCAGGGAAAGACAACTAAAAAATG
The DNA here is from genome assembly GCA_009830355.1 of Cherax destructor. Taxonomy (NCBI): domain Eukaryota; kingdom Metazoa; phylum Arthropoda; class Malacostraca; order Decapoda; family Parastacidae; genus Cherax; species Cherax destructor. Next base: position 14,435 of record WNWK01013893.1, on the reverse strand, counting down.
AGGAATAAAGTAAGGGGGTTGAAACCTCTCAGAAATAATTAAGCAGATGGAACAGTATCAAAAATATCACAGGAGGCAGCGAAGTTGATATAAAGAGACATGATCGATTGTGAATTACACTACAGAAAGCCAAAAATCAACATTAATTTTTGGACTGCCAGAGTAGCGAGAGGAGACAGTGAATGAATGAGAGAACAAAACGTTTAAATCATCCAAAAAAAATGGGATGACATTTTTTTTGAGTGTGGGACTGCATACAGGAGCACTGAACGATTAAGTGATAACCAAGCAATGAGACCTCGGGAAGCTGGACAGAAACAATTGAAAAATTATGAAGGATTAAAAATATGGTGAAAGGAGGGGAAAGCACAGAGAGAGAGGTGATCATAGAAGAAGGTTTGAATGTGCAAGATCCAGTACACTCAGAGAATCAAGCACTGAAAAAAGCCAGCAACCAGGTGTAACAACCAGCATACTTCTTTTTCCCTTATCCTCTACCCATTTTCTCCTTTTCCCAACTTTCCTCTCAGCCCCACAACTTATCTTCCACCACCTTTACCTTTCTCTGCCCAAACTAACAATCAGCAACCAACAACAACGTTTTCGTTTTATCCTTAATCCCACTTTATCTCATCCCAAATTCTTCACTCTTCCATATTCTCTCACCATCCCATCTAATCATTTTCTCATCACATAACTTCACACTGTCAGCCAGTTTCCTTCCCTCCTTCCAGTTTACTTCCCTCCCTCCAGTTTCTTTCTTACCACCATAATTACACCTTACCTTTACCTTCTCCTTCCCGCTTTCTTCAATCTGAACAATACTTAAGAGTCCAACTACTTTCCAAGTTGTCTCTCCTTGTATCATTCCCACTTACTTTCTTCCCAGATCTAATAATATCACTTCACATTTTCCCTTCTATGCTCTCTACATTAATCCCTTCTCCCTCACTAGCACTCCTTTCAAACGCCAATCACAATACTGAAATTAGCAACATAAATAGTGAATGATAAAAGAACAGTATTAATGGTGTACAAATTCAGATGGAATTACAAATAAATGTGGTGAATTAAAAGGCGTGGTAGCAAAGAAGCATCCAAACATTATAACTAACAAGTTGTTATGATAAGCAATGCATTATTCCCAGAGGGGTACATCACTGTGAGGAAACAAATAACATAATAGAGGAGGAGGGGTGGTCCTAATGGTAAGAAAACAAAGGAATTGTGATCAGCAGAGAAACATTAACAATGGAAATTTCAATGAATATATAACCGGATGAATGACTGGAGGGCCAGAAGTAATAGTAGCAGTGATATATCATCACTGAGAGAAGTACGTTTAAAACCGTCACAACACATTTCAGAAAGTGAGTAAATAAGATGAAAGCTTCTGCTTGAAGTGGATTTCAGTCACAAGAATATATACTCGAAAAACAGGGATCCACATGAGAGGTCGGATACGTTGAGAACAAAACTGATCAAGGCAGCATTGAAAAAAAAAATCATTACACTACAAACTGAAGAGATAACAATAATGAGGGCAGCGGAAAAACCAGCTTGACTTGACTTGGTTATCACCTTCAGTAAATTTGACATAGGTGAAATACAATACAGGTTACCACTTGGGACTTAGCTTCGACTGTTTGCTGGAAGAGAGAGTGGAGAGAAAAGGTGTAAATAATAAGCCAGATTACAGAAGGTGAATCTATTGTGGATGTGAAATTTTCTAACTGAAATCCAGGTGGACAGGGAATTGAATGGTTAGAAATCCATGAGAAGTTGGAAGGCCTCACCAGAAAGTGCTTGGGGGCAACATCGAGATTCGTATCAGAAAGTGTGTGTTACGGCCCCTATCTAACAATGAGTTAGGTAGTTACCCTGCCGGCCGGCAGTCAATGGGTTACGTCATCAGACCCGATGTTTGACTGCCGAGCCGGCTTCACTGACAGTGTCAATGCGACTCTCCCCTATACAACACTGGAGAGTTCACTAGCTCACTGATACACCTGGGAGTGTTTGACAGACTTTGAGAGTTCACCAGCTCCCTGATATACCTTGGGAGTGTTCAACAGACAGACCTGGAGATTGACTCTTCGTGCTGGTGACGGCCTTAGACTATCTACTGGCTTATTCACTGTGTTCTTGAGACTATGTACCTGAAAATAGACTATTGTACCTGAAATTATGTACCTGAGGTGTCTTGTGTGACACTGTTATGAGGTGTCTTGTGTGACACTGTTATGAGGTGTCTTGTGTGACACTGTTATGAGGTGTCTTGTGTGACACTGTTATGAGGTGTCTTGTGTGACACTGTTATGAGGTGTCTTGTGTGACACTGTTATGAGGTGTCTTGTGTGACACTGTTATGAGGTGTCTTGTGTGACACTGTTATGAGGTGTCTTGTGTGACACTGTTATGAGGTGTCTTGTGTGACACTGTTATGAGGTGTCTTGTGTGACACTGTTATGAGGTGTCTTGTGTGACACTGTTATGAGGTGTCTTGTGTGACACTGTTATGAGGTGTCTTGTGTGACACTGTTATGAGGTGTCTTGTGTGACACTGTTATGAGGTGTCTTGTGTGACACTGTTATGAGGTGTCTTGTGTGACTCTGATATGTTATGGTGTCTTGTGTGACACTGGTTGTCTTGTGTGACACTGGTAATGTTACCCGGAGTGTCAAGGTATTTAGTGGTGTAGTCAGAGAGAGTTTGTGACGGTGGCACGACACAGGTTGAGTCGTGTATTTGGGGTGTCATAACGCGGTGTAAAGGCTTTACTAGAGAATGTGTTCATGATACAGGGGGCGTGCCATGTGGCACAGAGGTGTCGTGTGACACAGCGATGGAGTCTTATGGTACAGGAACGGGTGTCATGGAAGGTGTGCCATAAGACAGAGATAAGGGTGTCTGAGGACACGGTGGAGAAGGCGTATCATGACAAGGTGTGGTAGTGTCCTGCGTGACATTTGTAGACGGCAACGACTTGACACTGCACTAAGTATATGATTTTACTTGTGACTTTTATCTTGTACTATGATTTTTGTGTATATAAATATGTTTTTACACAAATTATAAAGATTATGATTTTATTCAGATTATATGCTTTTATATTAATAATAATAATGGGGAAGTGGAACAGAATTCTTCCTCCGTAAGCCATGCGTGTCGTAAGAAGCGACTAAAATGCCAGGAGCAAGGGGCTAGTAACCCCTTCTCCTGTATATATTACTAAATGTAAAAGGGGAAACTTTTGTTTTTCATTTTGGGCCACCCCGCTTCGGTGGGAAAAGGCCGACGTGTTGAAAGAAAGAATATATATAATAAATATATGAAATCTGATATTTTACTTAGTATCCCAAACAGTCGTTTATTACAAATGGTTATTTATTTTGTAATAGTGTGTGACATGCAAAGAGTATGTTACAATTTATTTGTGTATGTCACACTCCCATATAGGCTGCCTCCCAACCAGTGAACCAGGTGCTAAGGGTTTAACGATCACTAGGGTACCCGTCGTTAAATCAGTACCTTGGTTCACTGACCAATCACAGGCAAGCCCGCCAAAGCTGAAGCAACGTGGTTCACTTGCGCTAAGCACTGGCAGACTTGCCTACCTGCTGGTTGAGTACAGTGCACTCTCTCTGGCTTCTGCTTTGCCATCTGTTTTCGTGGTGTACAATTATTATTACTATATCTGTACATATTTTACATAGTGTATATACCTGTATATAGTGGGGTGAAGGTAAAATATACATTATAGTTTACTGCTGAGTTTGTTTGCTCCAATTCCCATTACGGCCAGGTCTCACAGGCCATTCATTACCAGTGTTCATAATATGGGAGCTCTGTCCGGGAGCTGGAGCTGGAGGTAGAGTTGGTCTTGGCATCGGTCGGATTGCATCACTATCGTCTTTTGTATTGCATGTCAGTCTTGCTACTGTGTGTGTATTCTGCAAGTCGTACTGTGATATTGCTGCTTGTTGCATGCATTACAAATAGCGTGTTATAGTGGGTTAACCCACCAACACGGGTGAGGCGGTTGGTGTCTGAGAATACTCTCCTCAATCTGCCCAAACTATCTCTACAGCATTGCTGGCGAATTGCTCGTTCCATTGGCATAGAATACCAACGAACTCTCACTGCTGCGCAGCTTCGTGAGATTATTTGTACCAAATTAAGGGATGAAGCAACTATGGCGCACAAAACAGAGGTATCTCCCGCTACAGGAGCTATTAATCGCCGATCTCCGCTTAGGTTCCTTCGTAATGTGGGAGGGCTGACACCAGAGCAATCAGACCAGCAGTCTCGTGAAGCAAAAAAACAGTGCCGTTAGTACCTCTATGTTGTGTGTGAACCTGAACAGTTTTTCGAGGCATTTGAAAACCAGACTCGATCATTGAGGTGGCGATGGGAGCATTGGGCAGCACTGGTGTATACAGCGTTGTACGGCAAAGCACAAGAGTTCACTGCTGTTTTAAATAATGAAGAATTTGCTGATAATCGGGTTGTTACAACAACGGTTCTTGGGGCATATCAGTGTATTCCCGCCAAGTACAGGAGGGAATTCAAATTGTGCAAGCATCAGCTGGGTCAGTCTCATGTAGACTTCGTAAGGCAGCAGTCAAAAAACTTCACCCAGTGGTACAAGCGAGTGGTGTCGCCAACTTTTCAGACCTAGTTCAGTTACTTTTGGTGGATAACCTGCTGGAATCTGTTGAACCAGAGGTTTGAGTCTTGAAGATTATTCGTTGACCACTGCATTAGAAGCAACCAGGTTGGCTGAGCGGTTTAATCTTTCTTCCCAACAGCCTGGCATGAATAGAGATCGTCGTGGATAAGTCCCTGACTGGAGGACGAAGTAGCAGGATGAAAGTGAACAACGACGGGTACCCTATTGATCGTTAAACCCTTAGCACCCAGTTCGCTGGTTGGGAGGCAGCCTATATGGGAGTGTGACATACCCCGAATAAATTGTAACATACTCTTTGCATGCCACAAAATGTGGGAAGGCAAATTACAGATAGATCCCTTGAAGAGGTTGGAAAATGTACAAAACTCAGAGAACGACCGAGAATAGGGAGCTAAGCAGAGGTGCTAAGAATGACTGTGCAAGTAAAGATGGAAAACAGTGTGTCTGTTTGGGAATGTCCCATCAGCAAAGGCCAAATCAGATCCAACACTACTACACAGCCACATAAGAAACTGTAAATGACCAGGGGTGAAAGGGCTAACCACTTGTAATTAAATAGAATTCATATATAAAAGGAGGAAGTAATGACTCTATTAAATGATTTATACACATCAAAAGAAATGAGTCCTGAAAACAACATGGATACTGCAAGAAGCGGAAGAACTATGTTAACATGTATCAATGATTTACACTATATCGGTAGAGTTGAGCAGACTACTGGACACCTGGAAAACTGTATATGGGATAAAACTGCGTATGAAATAGAACAAAAGCAAAGACTTACAGGACAGTATCACTAATATGTGTGCTGTTGATAATATTGAAAAAAATAATGAGAAAAAGAACAGTTGAGCACCTTGAGAGGAGGGACTTTGTAAAGCACATTGCTAAAGTATCTAATTTTGCCAAATAAAAACAGTAACAGACAACAAGCATGGGTTTAGGGGAGATAAATAGTGTCTCACTAATCTACTTGAATTGTATGACCGTATAACAGACTGCATTTTCTTGAACACTATGAAAGCATTGGACACTGTATCCAGACCAGAGATTGGTTCCAAAATGAAAGTAGTAATCAGGGATACAAGGTAAATTACTAAGCTGGATCCCGAAAAACCTAACGAACAGACGACAAGGTTGATGGTGTGGGCAGGGCAACACAAATTATTATATACAGAAGAGACAAGATAAACAATTTATTTTCCCGTTCATTAATGTTGATATGAGGTAGACCATCTTGAGAGATAGTAATTCCTTCGTAATAGCATCTCCACCTTTGCTAAAACTAAATCTTCGAAACTTCTGTAGCTGATAAACACCAAATAAAAATAAACAATACCACGGGTGGGGTTAGAACCCGCGATCAGAGTGTCTGATCGCGGGTTCTAACCCCACCCGTGGTATGGTTTGTTTGCAATCGTGTCATTACAATTTCGTGAGTCAACCAAATAAAAAGATTGACGATATACTTATTACCCTTCGAATTCTCAAAGCTAAGGCTGACATATTTCTACACTATGTATGAAATTCATCCTGTGTGAAGGAATGCGACAGAAAAACATGCAGTTGGCTTCTAGTGACATAACTCATGAAGACCCATCTGGTGGGGGAGATGTTGGGTGTTGGTAGCGTAGGAGGAAGCAGGTGGGTAGTGATAAAAGGTGGTAATGATATGTTTGATGTTTCAGAGCAGAAGAGAAGAAACGAAAGCTAGATGGAGAAGGGAGGAGTAATAAAAAACAATAAGAAGGGAATAGTACTAGAAAAAAGAATGAGAAGGGAATAGTATTAGAAAAAAACATGAAAAGTGTCGAACATGAAAGGGATAAGAGCGAAATAAGGAACTGGGAGGGAAGATGTGTAGAAGTAAGGGAAAGAAGGGAAATAACTAAAGAAAGTGAACACTTGATATATAAGACAATGACCTCCATCACCTGACTGACCTGACCAGGTACCAGCAACCACACCTTTAGCGTTTTTATTCCTCTCTTGTTTAGCTGGTCAGTAAATATTCTTTCGTATTCTGTTGGCTCGACGTACTTCATCTGTCACTGTTTACACTCATCTCCGACCTCAGAAGCCCACGACTTCGTTCCAGTGATTTACTAACTTACTTTCTGGCTACAATGTTATCATAATCTTGAGTTTTCAGGAGAAAATGGGAGGGGGGGAACAAGGTGAAGTTTTTAGGCCTGCTTGTGTGTGTGTACTCACCTAATTGTACTCACCTAATTGTGGTTGCAGGGGTCGAGACTCAGCTCCTGGCCCCGCCTCTGCGCTGCCCGCTACTGGGTATCTGCTCTCCCTGCTCCATGAGCTTTATCATACCTCGTCTTAAAACTGTGTATGGTTCCTGCCTCCACTATGCCTTTCTCTAGACTATTCCACTTCCTGACTACTCTGTGGCTGAAGAAATGCTTCCTAACATCCCTTTGACTCATCTGAGTCTTCAGCTTCCAGTTGTGTCCCCTTGTTTCTGTGTTCCCTCTCTGGAACATCCTGTCACTGTCTACCTTGTCGATTCCCTGCAGTATTTTGTATGTCGTTATCATGTCTCCTCTGACCCTTCTTTCCTCCAGTGTTGTTAGTCCTATTTCCCTCAGCCTTTCTTCATAGGACAGACCCCTGAGTTGTGGAACTAACCTTGTCGCAAACCTTTGCACTTTCTCTAGTTTCTTTATATGCTTGACCAGGTGTGGGTTCCAGACTGGTGCTGCATATTCTAGTATGGGCCTGACGTACACGGTGTACAGTGTCTTAAACGAGTCCTTGTTAAGGTAACGGAACGCTAGTCTTAGGTTTGCCAGTCGCCCATATGCTGCCGCAGTTATCTGGTTGATGTGTGCCTCCGGAGACGTGCTTGGCGTTATACTCACCCCAAGGTCTTTCTCCTTTTCCGAGGTGTGTAGCCTTTGTCCGCCTAGCCTGTACTCTGTCAGCGGTCTTCTTTGCCCTTCAACGATCTTCATGACTTTGCATTTGGTGGGATTGAATTCGAGAAGCCATTTGCTAGACCAGATGTCAAGCTTGTCCAGGTCTGTTTGAAGTCCTGCTTGGTCCTCCTCCGATGTGATTCTCCTCATTAATTTCACATCATCTGCGAACATAGACACTTCTGAGTCTATCCCATCTGTCATGTCATTTACATATACCAAGAATAACACTGGTCCTAGGACTGACCCCTGCGGTACGCCGCTCGTCACAGGTGCCCACTGTGATACCTCATCACACACCATGACCCGTTGTTGCCTCCCTGTGAGGTATTCCCTGATCCATTCCAGTGCCCTTCCTGTTATACGTGCTTGTTCCTCCAACTTCTTTACTAATCTCATGTGAGGAACTGTGTCGAAGGCCTTCCTGCAGTCCAGGAAAATGCAATCAACCCACCCTTCTCTCTCTTGCCTTACCTCTGTTACTTTATCATAGAACTCTAGGAGGTTTGTTACACAGGATTTGCCTTCCCGGAATCCGTGCTGCCTGGTGTTTATTATCCTGTTCAGCTCGAGGTGCTCCACCATTCTTTTCCTGATGATTTTCTCCAGGACTTTGCACACTATACATGTAAGTGATACCGGTCTATAGTTTAGTGCCTCTTTTCTGTCTCCTTTTTTAAAGATGGGGACTACGTTGGCCTTCTTCCATACCTCAGGTAGCTGCCCATTTTCAAGGGATGTGTTGAATATTATGGTAAGTGGCACACTCAGTACCTCAGCTCCTTCCCGAAGAACCCACGGGGAGATATTGTCCGGACCCATCGCCTTTGAGGTATCAAGGTCACTGAGTAACTGCTTCACCTCCTCCTCAGTTGTGTGTATGCCCTCTAGCACTGTGTGTGTGTGTGTGTGTGTGTGTGTGTGTGTTTGTGTGCACTCTCTCTCGCTATTTCCTTCCTGCCTGACAGTTTGGCTGTCACCGCTGTTTGTATTCTGTCAAGAACTAATATTTTCCCTTATCAGCGGTTGACGTCAGCGAAATATAATCTGGGTCAACAGTCACAACACACCATGCTGAGCACCTTGAAGCGTGGGTGGACACTGTGGGGTCACGGTGGCTCCCAACAGTGTTGTGGCCCATTTTGGTGGCTTCATTTAGAAAGTGTGCCAAGGAAATTGACCACAAAGTAAGTAGTGTCGTGTGGTTCTGCACTTATTCTAATGGCTGAGGGACTCTCCAAGTCTCCCTCTGAATTTATCCTAATTCTCCACCTTCTTGCTGCACGCTGGCAATGGCCTCCTCACTCGCCTCTCCTTCTTGCTGCACGCTGGCGGTGGCCTCACTGGCCTCTCCTTGCTGCACGCTGGTGGTGGCTTCCTCACTGGCCTCTCCTTCTTGTTGTGCTGGCGGTGGTCTCACTGGCCTCTCCTTCTTGCTGTACGCTGGCGGTGGCCTCCTCACTGGAGTCTCCTTCTTGCTGCATGCTGGCGGTGGCCTCAATCGCCTCTCCTCCTTGCTGCATGCTGGTGGTGGCCTCACTGGCCTCTCCTTCTTGCTGCATGCTGGCGGTGGCCTCCTCACTCGCCTCTCTCTTTACTTTATCAATAAATTCTAATTTTCTATTCGTTAACTAATTATAACTGGATTTTATAGTTATTTCTACTAAGGTAAAGTATAATTAATGCCATTATTATTATTTAATTATTATTATGCTTCTTCTTCTCTTTCTTTAATTGCTGTTATTATTCTTAGTACCATCATTATTAGTATTATTATTTAATTGCTATTATTATTATTAAAACTTTTCCAGTAATGAAATATAATTTGAGCTTAAATATAATTATTCTCTTCACATCATCTTTACTGTGTCATTTTGCTGTTATTAACAGCTGAGCAGTTTGTGTGTGACAGACTGAGTGCTTGATTGACAGCATGACTGACATCATGGGTGACAGAATAAACACATAAGCAGTATAATGTGATCCTTTATTGACAACGTTTCGCCCACGCAGTGGGCTTTATCGAGTCACAGACAGATCTACCTGGAAAATGAGCAACATGGAGATATATATAGGGTACAGTCAGGTGGAGAATGCTGGGTCAGGTGGAGAAAGCTGCATGTGAGTCTTAAAAGTAGTGTGATAGTTGAAAACATAGTGTGACTTAAAGGACCTGCAGTGTACCATTCTTGAGTTCTAGGTGGGATAGCGTTGAAGAAGTTTCTTGGCAATAGGTTCAGCTATGTTGTAGAAGCCGTTGTTCTGGTTGAAGTTGTTGGATATACAGATGAGTGATGATTCTAGGATTCTTCGGTATTGCGTGTTGTCTTCTCTGGCGATGAGTCTTGCGTTTCTGTAGTTGATTAAATGGTTGTGTAAATTTCGGTGTTGAACACAGGCATTTCTTGAGTCGTCAGATCTGCCTGCGTACTGGTGTTCTGAAATGCGTGTTTGTAGGTCTCTGGATGTTTCGCCAACGTATAATTTGCTGCAGCCATTACAAGGGATTGTGTATACCCTGCCGTGGATTGAAGCTTTTCCTGTCTGTTACTGGTAATGTCCTTAATGGTGGTGGATGTGGAGGTGGATACTCGGAATGAGGTCTTAGAAAAATGTTGGAAACTTGTTTGGAAATGGAGTTGGTGGGAAGGACTATGTATCTCTTCTCAGCAGTGTCTTCTCTGGGTGTGTTGAAGATGTTTAATGCCCGTCGTCTGCAGTCTCTAATGAAGTGACGAGGATAGTGAAGTTTGGAAAAACTTGTTCAATGAGGGAGCATTCTTCTTCAAGGAACTCACTGCTGCAGATTCTGAGTGCGCGCAGGAAAAAGCCTATAATTACACCACGTTTAATTTTGGTGTCGTGGTGAGAGTAGAAGTGGAGAAGATCGTGTTGATTGGTAGGTTTTCGATAGACTTTAAAACGAAGTTCATGGTCAGCTTTGCAGAGAAGAACATCAAGGAAAGGAAGAGTGTTGTCGACTTCTTCTTCTAGTGTAAACTGGATTGATGGTTCAACCTGGTTGAGTTCGTGTTGGAGAGCTTGAACGTTGAAGCGTCTGGGAGTTATGATGAGAATGTCGTCAACATAACGAAGCCAGGTGACAGAAGAGGGAATAATAGTGGAAAATCGTTCGGCTTCCAAATGTTCCATATATAGGTTCGCAAGGACGGCACTAAGTGGCGATCCCATGGGTAGTCCAAAAGTTTGCTGAAAGAGTTGGTTTTCGAAAGAGAAACATGTAAAGCCCACACATAGTTCAACAAGGTCGATGAAATCGCTGGCTGGAAGAGGAAGATCAAGCGAGTCGTCAATTTTCCTGCGCAAGAGATCGATAGCTTGTGTAGTATTTACTTTGGTGAATAGGGATGTTACATCAAGGCTGGAGAGTTTCTTGTTTCTGATGTTGATGTTGCGAATGCGATTGAGAAGGTCACCAGAGTGTTTGAGATGTGCTGGACTGATGGTGCCCAAAAGTTTGGAGAGGTGTTTAGCGAGAATTCCTGAGATTTGGTGGGGAGCACTGCCTATTCCCGAGGATATGGGCCTCAATGGGATACCTGGTTTGTGAGTTTTTGGCAGACCGTACATTCTGGCAGGTCTGGGGTTGCTGGGAATGGTGTATAGAAGTTTCTTTCCTAGTTCTGATTCCCTCAGAATGCGGCGAGTCTTGTGAAGAAATGTTTTGGTGAGGTTGTCCACTTGATTAGTAGTGAGAGGTTTGTAGGTATCTGGGTCATTAAGTAGATTAAGCATTCTTCTCTGCAAAGCTGACCATGAACTTCGTTTTAAAGTCTATCGAAAACCTACCAATCAACACGATCTTCTCCACTTCTACTCTCACCACGACACCAAAATTAAACGTGGTGTAATTATAGGCTTTTTCCTGCGCGCACTCAGAATCTGCAGCAGTGAGTTCCTTGAAGAAGAATGCTCCCTCATTGAACAAGTTTTTCCAAACTTCACTATCCTCGTCACTTCATTAGAGACTGCAGACGACTGGCATTAAACATCTTCAACACACCCAGAAAGACACTGCTGAGAAGAGATACATAGTCCTTCCACCAACTCCATTTCCAAACAAGTTTCCAACATTTTTCTAAGACCTCATTCCAGTATCCACCTCCACATCCACCACCATTAAGGACATTACCAGTAACAGACAGGAAAAGCTTCAATCCACGGCAGGGGTATACACAATCCCTTGTAATGGCTGCAGCAAATTATACGTTGGCGAAACATCCAGAGACCTACAAACACGCATTTCAGAACACCAGTACGCAGGCAGATCTGACGACTCAAGAAATGCCTGTGTTCAACACCGAAATTTACACAACCATTTAATCAACTACAGAAACGCAAGACTCATCGCCAGAAAGACAACACGCAATACCGAAGAATCCTAGAATCATCACTCATCTGTATATCCAACAACTTCAACCAGAACAACGGCTTCTACAACATAGCTGAACCTATTGCCAAGAAACTTCTTCAACGCTATCCCACCTAGAACTCAAGAATGGTACACTGCAGGTCCTTTAAGTCACACTATGTTTTCAACTATCACACTACTTTTAAGACTCACATGCAGCTTTCTCCACCTGACCCAGCATTCTCCACCTGACTGTACCCTATATATATCTCCATGTTGCTCATTTTCCAGGTAGATCTGTCTGTGACTCGATAAAGCCCACTGCGTGGGCGAAACGTTGTCAATAAAGGATCACATTATACTGCTTATGTGTTTATTTTTCCATTGTGTCGGTATTTTATACCATTTATTTCCATGGGTGACAGCATGACTGACAGCATGGCTGACAGCATGGCTGACAGCATGGCTGACAGCATGACTGACAGCATGGCTGACAACATGACTGACAGCATGGCTGACAGCATGACTGACAGCATGGCTGACAGCATGACTGACAGCATGGCTGACAGCATGACTGACAGCATGGCTGACAGCATGGCTGACAGCATGGCTGACAGCATGGCTGACAGCATGACTGACAACATAACTGACAGCATGACTGACAGCATGGCTGACAACATGAATGTATGAGTGACAGCATGACCGACAGCATGGCTGACAGACTGGTCGACATTTACCGACCAACCCACTGACTGACGGACTAACCGACATATCATCTAACTGATTGGCTGATTGACCGACTGACCAACTGTCCGACTGACCGATTAACTGACTGTATGACTGAATACATAAGAACATAAGAAAGGAGGAACACTGCAGCAGGCCTGTTGGCCCATACTAGGCAGGTCCTTCACAATCCATCCCACTAACATAATAATTGCCCAACCTAATTTTCAATTCTACCCAAGAAATAAGCTTTGAAGATTCTATTAACTCAAGTGCGAGTCCCACTCAAATCCAACCCCTCTCACTCATGAATTTATCCAACCTAAATTTGAAACTACCCAAGGTCCTAGCTTCAATGACCCTACTAGGCAGACTGTTCCACTCATCAACTACCCTATTTCCAAACCAATATTTTCCTATATCCTTTCTAAATCTAAACTTATCCAATTTGAATCCATTATTGCGGGTTCTCTCTTGGAGAGATATCCTCAAGACCTTATTTATATCCCCCTTATTAATACCCATCTTCCACTTATATACCTCGAACATGTCTCCCCTCATTCTTCGTCTTACAAGTGAATGTAATTTAAGGGTCTTCAATCTTTCTTCATACGGAAGATTTCTAATGCTATGAATTAACTTTGTCATTCGTCGCTGAATGTTTTCTAACGAATTTATATCCATTCTGTAAAATGGAGACCAGAACTGAGCTGCATAATCTAGGTGAGGCCTTACTAATGATGTATAAAGCTGTAATATAACCGCTGGACTTCTGTTGCTTACACTTCTTGATATAAATCCCAGTAATCTATTTGCTTTATTTCTTACGCTTAGGCATTGCTGACTTGGTTTGAGGTTGCTGCTTACCATAACCCCAGATCCTTTTCGCATTCTGTACGGCTGAGTTCAACATTATTAAGCTGGTAGGTGCTAGGGTTATGAACATTCCCGAGCTTTAGAACTTTGCATTTATCTACATTGAACTGCATCTGCCATTTTTCTGACCAGGAATTGAGTTTGTCTAAATCCTCCTGAAGTTCCGTGACATCTACGTCTGAATCGATTATCCTACCTATCTTCGTGTCATCAGCGAATTTGCTCATATCACTAGTAATTCCCTCGTCAAGGTCATTTATATATATTATAAACAACAACGGGCCCAAAACCGATCCCTGTGGAACGCCACTTGTTACAGATCCCCACTCAGATTTAACCCCATTAATGCACACCCTCTGCTTCCTATTGGTGAGCCATGACTCGATCCATGAAAACACTTTTCCTCCAATGCCGTGAGCAGCCACTTTCTTTAACAGTCTCTGATGTGGTACTCTATCAAAAGCCTTACTAAAATCCAAATAAACAATATCGAATTCTTTATCATGATCAACTGCCTCAAAAGCCAGAGTGAATGCATAACTGAGTAAATACATGACTGTGTGACTGCATGACTGACTGTATGCTTGACTGATTAAATAACTATATCACTGACTGTCTAAAGGAATAGGTGAATTAATGACTGTATTATGATTGACTGATTCTCTCTATAACTGACTGTATACATGACTCACTGCATCTCTGACTGACTGAAGGAGAGCATACCAGAATGACTGAAGGTTTCTCTCTCTGTCTCATTTAATACATCATGTTGATGAATGTGTAACACCTGCGAGCTATTCTGAAAACGTCATACCAAGCAGAGGCTTTTATTTT
>WNWK01013892.1:0-53501 GCA_009830355.1 Cherax destructor | reverse complement strand
ACTCCCTTGGTTTCCCCTTTCCGACCGGGGGATTCAAACAGGAGGACTACGAATCCTCTTGTTTCTCCCCGCCCCTTTTTTAAGTTTCCCTTTTACCCTCAATTCCCCCTTTCTTTTTTTGGTAAAGTTGCCCCAATGGGGGCATCTTGATTCGGCCCACAGGGAGTACACAGCCCGTCTTCCTTTTAAAAGGGGATTTTCATTACCCTTAATTTTGTCCAGCCAGCAATTTATACCAATCGCTCTGGACAGCCATTCATTTCCAACACCCCTTCTTGGCAAAATGCCACATATAACAGGGCGCCCCCCCTTCTTCCTAATTATGTCTATTGCTGTCCTGTACCTTCTAACTAAATCCTCACTTCTACGCTTGCCTACATCATTGCCTCCAGCACTGAGGCAGATAATAGGATTGATCCCATTACCGTTCATGATGTTGTCAAGCCGGCTAACAATATCCTCCATCCCAGCCCCAGGAAAGCAAACCCTCTGTCTCCTTCTCTTATCCTTCAAGCAGAAAGCCCTATCCATATACCTAACCTGGCTATCCCCAACAACAACAATGTTTTTACCTTCCTTTGTGTCGTTCGTCGTGACGTTCCCAGTAGTCGACTCACATTCATCGGGTAGCACGGAGAAGGCATTCGATGTTTCCACAGCAGACTCTTTCTTCTTCATCGTTTCTAACTCTCCATTCGTTTTCTTGATCTTCAACTTCGTTCCTTGAAGTCCGGCCACTGCCCAAGTTCCCTTCTTGACCTGAGGACTCACAACAGGAGGACTACTACGAATCCTCTTGTTTTCCTCCGTCAATCGCCGAATCTCAAGCTTCGCTACCCTCAATTCCTCCTTAAGCTGCTGGTAAAGTTGCTCAATGGACGGCATCTTGGTTCACTTCACAGAGCAAAAGTGGTTCAATCCACAGAGAACCCTAGACACGTCCTCTCTGAACCCTAGACACGTCCTCTCTGAGAACCCTAGACACGTCCTCTCTGACTCTTGCCATTATAGCCGTTTTCTTAGTTTTCTCTGTATCAGGACTGAAGAAGCCACTCGTGGTTAAACGTTTCCCTAAATAAATATTAAAAAGCACTACAAGGAGTTATAGTTCTTAACAATTTATTATTTGCTGCCGCCTTTATGGAGTGGGGCTATATCCGCTGTTTTTAGTGATTGTGGACTCTCACCTGTGTCTACTCTTCTTCTCCATAGCATACTTAGA
Organism: Cherax destructor; assembly: GCA_009830355.1. Classification (NCBI taxonomy): domain Eukaryota; kingdom Metazoa; phylum Arthropoda; class Malacostraca; order Decapoda; family Parastacidae; genus Cherax; species Cherax destructor. The sequence continues at coordinate 52,279 of WNWK01013892.1, read as the reverse complement.
GAGAGGGGTTTCTTGCAGAGTTTCATGAGTCTGGGCCTGGGGCTGAGTGCATGGGTATATTGGCAATGGGTTTCTATGGTTTGCATCTCTGTGTGTTATAATGACGAGGAACTGGATGCGGACGATTACTATGCTTTGTGAAAAAGAGCTTTTCACTGTGGTTGCCTTCGACTTAACTCTATCATTATTACTCATTGTGTTCTGGTGGTTAGAAAGTTTTAGTGTATGTGCTCAAAACTTTGCCCAAGTGGGAGATTAGTGTATCAGTCAATAGTATGGAATGTCTTAAGAGTTTTTCTTCTACAATTGTCGATGAAATATTCAGGGTTCTGTCGCTTGAAGAGAATTCTATGTTTTTAACTCATTTTTCTTCCAGGACAGAGGGTTTCGAAATTTGATCAACTTTCATATAGTAAATAAACCTTTGATAACATCTCTCCTAGTACGTGCGTCATAGTGTAACAGATAATGTAGCAGGTCATGCTTTTTCGTGGACTTTCAAACTTTAAATTATATTTTTGCATTATTCCTACAAAGCAAAACATTATTACAATACAAGGGGCACCACAATCCTATTCTCAATGACAGTCCTGAATGTGGGTTTTAACAAGGTTCCTGATATCTGATTATCACAGTAAATTTTAATATGAGACTCAAATATCAGGTATTACCATTAAACATATGACCCTGAAACTTTCTCAGTATTATTAATAAAAACATATATAAAAGATGTCCAGGAAGGAGAAATATCAAATATCAAAAAGTTACTGAAAAACTATTTATTTTTTACCTAGGGAGAGTATATCAGTACAGCAATAATTAGAGAGTGATTCCAGAACAAAACACAAAAACAGATATTTACAACTTATTTGTATGTTAATGAGTGTATTGACTTTGTGGGCTGTGTGGGAACACAAATGATACGAATTTTATACGTTAATATGAATATACATGACCAGGATATTCACAACCTAAATAGCCTTTCCAAGATAGATACACAATTGTGAAACAGTATCTAACAAATTGGCCAACAAGAGCAAACAAGGATCTAGAATATCGACCATCAAACACCCTAAGATGGATTTGCAAGGTCCCAGTAACCCAGCAAGGTCTCAATTACATTGCTATGCAATGTAATTACCATGTGCCCTACTGTGACAGTGCACATATAACCGACAATGTAGAATATCTGAACACCAAGGTATCATAACCGATACATCTTACAACGATCCACAAGACAGCTGAGTGCATCAAACCTACGATTCCTGTGAGACAAACCCCACATGGTCTTCCTTCTTGGCTCCAGCTAATCTGGAAGGCCATATAAAATTCCAAAACACACTTTTCATTTTATTGTTGAGTGATCCACTCATACACACATTCCTAACTGTGCCTTATAAAAACACAACTACTATTATATCAAAATATTTTACTATTGGCATTCCTGTAGAGTATCCATAATATACATTGTCATGATATCAGGTAAAATCAACATCGTGTCTACAAGATCAAGTTACACATATAAATAAGAATAATATTAACAGATTAATATCACACAAAATTATAAATCACTCGAGTTACTTTGCATATCACCTTTCATATATTTTCAGCCTCTAATATGCCTATTAATCAGAAAAATGTGCGAGTGTCTATACGCCTCATTATATGCATATCACTCCGCATCCCCTTGACAGTTTCCATCAGAGACTAAATAAGTAGTTGGCGTGAATGCATAGAATAAATCTGAGTTCCAATTCAGACAGCATGAGTAGCACCCAGTAACTAAGTTCGCAGGGATCATAAATGAGCACATGATTTAATCTAACGTATTCAAGCAATTTTTGCCCATGTATGTCCCTTGTGGGGATGGAAATCCTGTACTTCAGGTACATTTAACAATAAAAATATTGGTGAAATCTCATTGCTTATTCCTTGAAAATTATAAAAAGAAGACTCATATATGAGTCTCTTATCTGGTGCCATGATATGAATGAAAATGAACACATGGTTTTTTCAAAAGTCGATGAGATTTCAAAGGGGTTTTCCTAGAGACCCTAAGGGAAGATTTTTGACCCTTCTTCGAGATCTATTATTCATGAAACAAGGAATCTAGAGAACGCAACTGGCAAAGATTAATAAACCATCTATGTCATAACTCAGGCTTACACAAATAACTCGCACATAATAGAAATAAACTATATGACGACGTTTCGGTCCAACTTAGACCATAGTCACACTAACACACGAAGGGAAGGGACCCAGTATATATACGAGAGGAGAGCAAGAACGCAACGGAGAGGGGAAGAAGTGGAGATAGTACTGGTAAAGATAATGCTGGTAGTGGAAGTAGACAATGTTGAAATGACAATGTAAATCTAAATTATATACACAGAGTATATATAGATGGTATTGCCGCATAAATGAAGTAACAAGAAAATTGAGGACCTATTAAAATGTACATTACTATACTATGACAACTTTCAAAAAAAATAAAGTCTGACACTTAAGTTACTTTAATATCAAGAACGCGACAAAGCTTCGGCTGTCACATTCAAGGGACCTTAAACATGCTAAATTATAATATTAAGAGACTGAATGCCTTGAACTTTGAGATATAGTAACATATTGAATGGAGAATGTCACCGTCTGTCGTCTTCTGACGAAGAACAGCTCCTGTGTCATAATCTCTTGCAACTATATGTAACTTGAAAGGTAGAAAAAATAAGGGATCTGTACAATGGGAGCCGAGATTAGCAACCGCTTGATGCGGGAATTTCACGTCCCAAGCGTCGCACCAGATAAACTTCACCTTATTGCTAGTAAGCCCAGTAAGAGGTGCTACTCTCTTAGAAAAGTTGAGAAAAGTGTACGATAATATCCCGTTATTCCTAGAAAACTCTGCGCTCCTTTCCAATCCCTAGGACTCGGAAAGTGGCAACTGAGTAATGGCCCCTATCTTAGCTTCTACAGGCGGTACCTTACCTGACAGTAACTTACCTGACAGTAGCTTAGAACATAACAAGTTTCTCTCGAAGAGAGACGCTGACGAGTTAAGCGTTGCTTTAAATCCTGACTGTCCACAACTAGGTCGTCTAAGTACGTAACTACACTCATCAAGTTTTCTGGCAACTTGTGCATGATTAGTTGGAATGAAGAGGGCATATTTTTCATTCAGAAAATTATTACGAGCTAGTTAGAGGGGTCATTGTATATGTTAAATACAGCGACGTCTCGTACTTGAGGGGTGAAAAAGTCTTGAAAGCATCCAAGAAGAACTGAAGGTCCAGACGACTCACGTAGGTGGCTACTGAGACACGGTTGATAATAGCATTTATACTATTATTCTTATTTTAAGAACAGGGTTTTTAGCCCTTTTGCTCATCATTTGAAGCCCCAGTAGCTGCTGAACACTTCCTAGAATACTTGAATATATTCGTATTGTCCTCTTGCAGTATACCAGCTCAGGCTGACGGAATTTCACCACTTTGTACGAGCCTAATCCTGTTCGACAGAATATGACAACTAAGCATAACAAGTGTTTGTTATCTGTGTAATTCTTCTTCTTCTTCTTCTTTCAACAAACCGGCCATATCCCACCGAAGCAGCGTGACTCAAAAAGAAAAACAACATTTCTCTTTTTTATGTAGCATTCTCTTTTTAATTTAGCATTTTAGTCTCCGGGAAAGACTAAAATGCCGGGAGCAAATGCCTGGTAACATATCCATTTTTCTGTCAAATTTAAAGAATGTATTGATGTGTAGTTGGGCCGCCGTACACATCCAGGATACTGGAGCACAATAAACTAAGAAGCGTTGATCATTTACTATATGCATATTAAATAAAGAGGTATTTCTCCTATTCATTCATACTCTCTCATCATTCTCTCTTTCTTTCACTCCAGTACCAGTAACATAATATTACCAGGAACATAATAGTACTAGGAACATAATAGAGCCAAGAACATAACAGTACTTGGAACATGATAGAGCCAAGAACATAACAGAGCCAGGAATATAATAGAGCCGAGAACATAATTGTATCAAAAACATAAGAGAACCATAAACATAAACAGGACCAGGAAAATTACAGAACCAGGAACAAAACAGAACCAGGAACAAAGCAGCACCAGGAACAAAAGTCCAAAAAAGCATAACAGTCCCAAAAAGCGTAACAGTACCAAAAACATAACAAACAGGACCCAGAAACATGCAGTACCAGGAACATAAAGCCAAGAACATAATACTTCCAGGAACATAACAGTCCCAGGAACATAACAGTCCCAGGAACATAACAGTACCAGGAACATAACGGTACCTGGAACATAACAGTACCTGGAACATAACAGTACCTGGAACATAACAGTACCAGGAACATAACAGTACCAGGAATATAACAGTACCAGGAACATAACAGTACCAGGAATATAACAGTACCAGGAACATAACAGTACCAGAAACATAACAGTACCAGGAACATAACAGTACCAGAAATATAACAGTACCAGGAACATAACAGTATCAGGAACATAACATTACCAGAAACATAACAGTACCAGGAACATAACAGTACCAGGAACATAACAGTACCAGGAACATAACAGTACCAGGAACATAGCAGTACCAGGAACATAACAGTACCAGGAACATAACAGTACCAGGAACATAGCAGTACCAGGAACATAACAGTATTAGGAACATAACAGTACCAGGAACATAACAGTACCAGAAACATAATTGTAACAAGAACATAACAGTACCAGAAACATAATAGTAACACGAACATAAAAGTACCAGGAACATAAAGGTACCAGGAACATAACAGTACCAGGAACACCAGGAAAAAAAATAGAAAATATAGAGAATTATAATGACTAGTACCAGATATAAGTGGAATGAACTATGAACATATATACCTGTAAAAATACTTGTGAAAGGTTTCGAGAATGTTGCTTCTGTGGCAGAGAGTATAAAACATTGCTGTTTATGGAGTCGTGTTTCAAGGACTTCCACAGGCTGCAACAGTTCTAGAAACATGACCAGTTCTTAAATATTTTTCATTGTTTCATTATCACCAGAAAAGTGTACTCTTTTATTTGACAAGAATATGTGCCGCTTCGCCCCCAAAATGCCCTGCATATTAGGGGCTTTTGGCATGTACACCTCATAACATCTCATAACAAATTGTAACTCTTTGTATCATGTCCAAATAAACTATATTACTATAAACTTGGAACAAGGTTTTTCTCAAAGAAAAATGCCTCACTAGTATTCATTCTGCCTTTAGTATATATGATTTGCAACTTGTTGGTATTTTACCTTTCATATGCCCGTGTACGGAGGATGAATTCGTATGGTTTCATAAGGACACAAGGAGGATGGAGCACTGCAAGGGACCCACTAGCGCAAGCCAGTCGGGTCCAACTCACACCCACTCATGTATTTGTTTAACTTATTTTTAAACCTAAATAGTTAAAAAATGTCATTATTATTATTATTATTATCAAAAGAAGCGCTAAACCACAAGGGTCATACAGCGCGGTAGGGCAGGGCAGGATGCAGGGAGAATAGATTGTAAGCGGGAGATGGATGATTAGTAGGGTATGGAGTGCAGCAGGACAGTGGATAGTGCAGTGATAGAGGGTAGCAAGAGATCGAGGTAGAAGGGACTGAGGGAGATGCTAAAGGTATAATCTTCAGAGTTTGTGTAGTAAGTCAGTTTCTGTCAAAAAGTAAACGAGAGAGTCAGGATTAAAGGAGGGTCCATCAGCAAGAAGGGAAGGTAAAGAAAGAGCCGCAGAGCGAAGACGCCGTTGAAGGTCAATCCTGCGTGCTCGTTGATATAGTGGGCAGTCCAACAGAATATGTCAAACAGACACTGGAACCTGACAATGCTCACAGAGAGGGGCAGTGAGCCTCTCCATGAGATACCCGTGAGTAAGACGAGTGTGGCCGATGCGAAGATGGGAGAGTGTAGTCTCCCAACCTCGACATTGGTGACAAGAAGAAGGCCAGAAACCTATAATCGGTTTAATGGAATGAAGTTTGTTATTTAGCAGGTCAGACCAGCGTTGTTGCCAACGGGTGCGAAGGTGGCAAAATAGTCCGTAAAAGGAACACCTCTATAGGAAACTGGAAGGTCATGTACTGCTGACCGCGCAGCAGTGTCTGCCTGTTCATTGCCCTGTACATCAACATGACCAGGGACCCAACAAAAAACAATATCTTTGTGCTTGCTAGAGATACGGCGTTACCAAAGTTGGATACGAAGAACTAGGGGGTGAGGTGTATCAATTGTACGGATAGCCTGTAAAGCACTAAGTGAGTCTGAAACGACCACAAATGGTGACACAGGCATAGATGCAATACGGATAAGTGCCACAAGAATGGCATACAATTCAGCCGTAAATATGCTAGCCGAGGGTAATAGATGCCCTCGCACGATGCTGTCCGGAAACTGCTGCGAATCCGACACCGTCAGATGACTTTGAACCATCAGTGTATACTGCGATGGCATGGGAATGAGAGCGGAAGTGGTCTAGAAAAAAAGAGCGAGAAGCCGCCGTAGGTAGTTGGGCTTTCGCGCAAGGTAGAGGAATAGAACAGACACGGACAGCAGGAACTTCCCAAGGGGGTAGGGCAAAGGGAGATGTCACATGAACATATAAAGGTGGTAGCTGAAGGGAAGACAAGAGTGAATGTAGACGAAGGGAAAAGGGACGAAGTAAACAGAGGCGACGGACAAATAAAGAGCGTCTACTAACATCTGTGACAATCCTATACATGGAAGGATTGCGGAGGTCATGAGAGCGAACATAATAGCGAATGCAATGTGCATCACGACGATCGGACAAGGATGGAATGTTCACTTCTACATAGAGGCTCTCAACCGGGGAAGAACGAAATGCACCAAGGCATAAACGCAATCCCTGGTGATGTATGGTATTAAGGCTAGAAAGAGTAGCAGGGGAGGCCGCCGAATATATCTGGTCACCATAATCAAGTTTCGATTAAATTAGGGTTGAATGCAGGCGGAGGAGAGTGCTACGATCAGCCCCCCACGAAAGATGTGCGAGGGTTTTTAGGAGGTTCAGCCGGCTGTGACAAGTTGCCTTCAGAGAGGTAATGTGAGGTTTCCAGGACAATCGACGGTCAAATAGGAGGCCGAGAAACCTGACTGTATCACGTTCTGGAATACGTGAGCCGTATAGGTACAACGGATGATCAGAAAATTTAAACTCGTGAGTGGTGGCCCAATCAGAAACCCGGTTGATGGCGTGCTGGAGGGAAACTGCAATGAGGTGACAGTCAGCACCTGCACAAGCTATAGCAAAGTCATCCACATAGAGCGATGACCAAATATTGGATGGGAGAACAGATGCCAGATTATTTAAAGCAAGCAGAAAAAGTGTTGTGCTCAGAACACATCCCTGGGGGACACCTTCAGCTTGGACAAATTCTGGGGAGAGTTCATTACTAACCCGGACCCGGAAATGTCTGTCAGTTAAGAAAGCCTTAAGAAAGAATGGTAGGTTGCCGCAGAGGCCTAAGGAGTGGGCCTGGGCCAAGATATTATATCTCCAAGATGTATCATAAGCCTTCTCAAGGTCGAAAAAGATAGCGATAACCGAATGGTTATTCGCAAAGGCATTACGAATATACGTATCCAAGCGCAGCAAGGGGTCAATGGCAGAACGACCCTTACGGAAGCCATACTGACTAGGGGAGAGACTATTGTGAGTCTCTAAATACCACATCAAACGTCTATTAACTAGAAGTTCCATTACCTTGCAAACTGCACTGGTAAGAGCGATGGGACGGTAGTGAGAGGGATCACGTCCCGTAGCACCTGGTTTTCGAAAAGGGAGAACAATAGCAGACTTCCACAGCTGGGGAATAACTCCTTGCGACCATATAAGATTAAAGAGTCGTAAGAGGACAATAAGAGCAGACTGATGTAAATGCTGTAGCATACGAATATGTATGCCGTCAGGCCCAGCTGCCGATGATCGGCAAGCAGAGAGTGTTGCCTCCAGTTCTTGAAGGGTAAAAGGCACATTATAGGATTCTTCTCTAAGAGAAGAAAAATCTAAGGACTTAGAAGAAAGGAACGAGGGGCATAGATGGAGCCCCTGAGAAATGCGGACGAGATGGTTACCAATTTCAGTGGCAACGGCAAGAGGGTGTGCTATATCGACACCAGCAACCTGAAGAACAGGAGCCGGGTCGGGGGAGAATTTACCACTTAATTTTCGCACTTTCTTCCAGACTGCACTCATCGCGGAAGCCGAAGTGACAGTAGAAACGTAATATCGCCAGCAAGTGCGTTTAGCATCACGTATGACACGGCGAGCAAAAGCTCTCTTCTGCTTGAAATCAAGGAGTCTCTCTGTGGTTCTGTTATACCGATACCTGCCCCACGCAGCACGTTTCAAAGGCACTGCCCGAGCACAAGCAGGAGACCACCAAGGCACGCACTTCTGAGGATGCTTGCCCGAGGTTTGGGGAATAGAATGTGAAGCCGCTGTGAAGATGGAGGACGAAAAGAGATGTAAAACCTCATCAATGGAGGACGAGGTAGGAACCTCATGAAAGGCAGTAAGATGTGCGTAAAGGTCCCATTTCGCCCGGTCAAATTGCCAGCGTGGGTAATGAGGAGGTGGAGAAAACAGAGGGGACTTAAGGATGATTGGGAAATGATCGCTGTCATGTAAGTCCGGGAGGACAGACCAGGTGAAGTCAAGGACAGTAGATGAAGAGCAGATGGAAAGATCGATGCAGGAGAAAGAATGAGTTTGGGGATCAAAATGGGTAGGAGTACCCGTATTTAAAACATGGAGGGGAAGAGAAGCAAGAAATGCCTCCAACTGAATGCCACGGGAGTCACAGTGCGATCCTCCCCAGAGAAAATGGTGTGCGTTAAAATCGCCAAGTAATAGAAGGGGTGGCGGTAAGGAAGAAACCAGAAAATCAACATCTGGGATAGACATTGCCCGCGAAGGGGAGAGATATAAAGAACAGAGTGTATACCACTTATTCAAGTGGATACAGGCTGCGGTGTAATGTAAGGAAGAAGGAACATAGAGCTGACAGTATGGAACACCAGTGCGTATAAGAAGAGCACTTTCGTTAAAGGTTCCATCGGAAAAAGGATCCGATGAATAAACCAAATCATAGCCTGAAAAGGGCCTGATAACAGTGGATTGTAATTTGGGTTCTTGCAAACAGACCCCAATAGGGGAAAACTGAGAGAGCAACACCTGAAGCTCACCCCGGTTACCCATGAGGCCTCGGATATTCCACTGTAAATAAGCCATGATTTATGGAGAGAAAGATATAAGTGGAAGTGAAAGGAATCTATGGACTAGGGTTAGAAAAGTCCACGTGTGGAGGTAGCGGAAGACCTGTAATCAGAGAAGGAGGAGGACGTTGTGAAGGAAGGGGGGGTTGAGACGAAGAAGAGAGATGAGGAACCTCAGGTGGAGTAGTGTCCATCATCGGTCCAGAAATATATTCTGCAATAGCTTCCAGTGTTTCGGAAGTCAAAGATGCAGAATGTGGGACTACATTATAAATGGAAGAAGAGTGAGCAACGATCGGGGAGTCTATAGACTGTACTAAAGTAGAGGGCGAGGAGATAGAAGAGGAAACTGTCGAAGGGGCTTGGGAGGGGACAGGGGATGAAGGTAGTGTATGAGGAGGAGGATGAACCTCCACACACTTTATAGAACTAGGCAGAGGCGAAGAACCTGGCAGTAGGGATTTTTTGCCAGGCTTATGAGAAGGGGGGCGCTGAGGTTTAGGTGAAGGACGAGGACGTGTAGACTCAGAAGTGTGCGAGTGAGTAGAGGAAGGAGTGTGGACAATATGGGAAGCTGAGGTAGGGACCTCGGAGCCAAGAATATCAAAAGGATTCGAGACAGGGGTGATTGAGGATGAGGCGACCACAGAGGAAGCCGTGGAAGTTGGGACCCCAGAAGCGGGGCGACGTTTGGCAATTCGAGAATAGGGAATGCGGGGAAGTCTCCCTTGAAGGCGTAGATGAGAGACGGCCATAGCATATGAGAAGCCTTCCGCCTCTTTGAGACAACGGATTTCCCGCTCATTCAGGTAAACCTGACAACGGCGAGAATACGACGGATGTGCCTCATGACAGTTAAGGCAAGAGGGAGGTAGAGTACAAGAAGAACTGGCATGGTCGTCAGCACCGCAGACTGGGCATTCGGCCATGGACCAGCAATATTTCGCTGGATGACCAAAACGTCCGCAGTTTCTACACTGTTGCGGTGTAGGGGTCACCTTTCGGACTTGCAAACGTTGACCTGCAATGTAAACCGAAGGTGGTAGTTCACGGCAGTCAAATGTTAAACGAGCTATATTGCAAGGATAACGTCTTCGCTTATTGGCGGGGAGGACAAAAGTGTCAACTTTAAGGATAGGGAGTTCTTGGAGCTCAAGCTGCTCGAAAATGTCATCACCACATGTCTGGAAATTCCGTTGGACAATGGTGTGGGACAAAATGACAGAACCACAACAAGAATTGAGGGAATGGTGCTTGTCAATAGTAACAGGAGCAGAATCTATGGTTGTAAGAGAAAGATCACGAGCTTGGCAAGCATTCTGGACCATGATGATGCGAGTGCCACTCTTGAGAGCGTGAAATGAGATGTCTTTACCAACATGGCGTAGCAGAGCTTTACCAATACTATGGTCTGAAAGATAGGTATTAGGAGAAGTCGGTCGCAGAGTAAAAACTTCGTCCATTGAGTAGTTTGAAACAGAGTTTAAAGGGAGTGTGTGACGAGCTGGTCATTTCTGCGATGAACGAGAAGGGAGTGTCGAATCGTCATGTGTAGGTCTTGGTCGTTTGGGTGTGGGACTGGGGGTGGTCCGATGGGAGATGGGCGAGCGATTCGAAAATTGCCGCACTGTCGAGGGAGAAGCCGGAATCAAGGTCAGAGAAGAGCGAAGGTCAGACGTATCATAAGGGCCAGTCGGGTCCCTGGTACCTGAAGCAGGTGACGAACCAGCACCAGCAAGAGGTACAGGGGCATGAGAGGTGTCCAAAGAGTCATCCGTTAACGAGGCATGGTCAGTACTGGGTGTGGTATCTGGAAGGGGCCCGGGGGTAGTGGGTTCATGGATTGGGTTAGCCATGGTTAGGTTACTTCTTTCTTTTTATTTATAAGAAAAAAAAAGAAAGAAGAAAATAAAAATAAAAAAAATAAAAAAAAGGGGGGGGAACGTGGAGGAATAGCTCCTAGGCGGAATGAAAGGGAGCGTAAATTCCCCTCCATGCCCAAGAGGACCTCAACACCGCAAGTGGTGCAGATGCAGCATAGAACCCGTGCCATACCCTACCCTTCATGTCAGTAAACCAGCAATCCGGGATAGCAACCTCACATCCACCGAGCCATCTCGGCGGACAAAAGAGAGGGCCGCCGGATATCCGCCACAAAGCATACAGCCTTCGGCCACCACCCCCGGAATCCGAAAGGTGGCCTCCAGAGATACACCCGTCGCCCGAAAGATACCCAAGGCCACCTCCCGGGTGACCGGAGAGGGATCGGGACATCCCCAGGCGATCCAGATTCCACGGCAAACTACACCACCGCCAAGGACCTCAACGGAATGGACCACGATACCCTTCCCCCTACCTAAGAACTAGAATGCCTGAGGAGAGAAGCTCCCAGGGTAAAACTGGGAAGGAAATAAGGGAGGGATGAGGAGGAGGAGGAGGAAAGGGAAAAGGGAGGATGGGGAAGATGGGAAAAAGGGAGGGGGGATTGGGGGGTAATTAGGTTCGGTCTGAGGAAGAAGACCAAGAGGTCCAATTCCTCAGACCGATAGCCTCTTTACCACGACAAGGAGCCCCCCTTAAAGAGGAAGAGAGGCCGAGGGACTGATTACCTCATCTTTTGTATATAGTTCTACTCTCTTCATATTATGTCCTAGGATTTTGTATTGATAAAGCCACTGGATGGCGAAACGTTTACTATAAAGATACCCAGATGTTGCACATGTGTCTTGATTTCATATTGTCGGTATTGTATACCATTCTTGTACAAACCAGTACTTACCTATGTTCTTTCTGGAGAAAAAAATCGAAATATTTTTGATACAAATGTTTTTTTACAAAATAATAGTGCATAATTCTCGCAATATGTTGATGCAATCAGCATGTTTCTATCTTATCTCTAAGTATATTTTTCCAAAAATATAACTTTTTTGTTCTTGCTGTCATCAAGAGGACATGATGTCAATTTGTTTTTTTTGTTTTTGTTTTTTCTCCAAAAATTACGATTTTATGATTGTTTCATTCCAAATACACTACATGGCATCTTATCTGTGGCCTACATATTAGTGTTCAGAGTGAAAACTGCTCAGTTGCCTGTGGGCTGCCGACAAGAGAGGGTGGAGGAGTTGCCAACATTTGGCACGTCGAGACCGTAGAGTTTTACAGAAAATATTATTTCTATTTTACTCAGGAATAAGTTATTGACCTTATTTTTGCGTTTTTGCAAAAACTATTTATAGGAGTATCATATTTTTTGAACAAGCTATTGAGGAATGATGGTTCTATTCAAATTCAATGGGGATTTGCGATATTTTTTACCGTATTGTTTTTATTGATTATTTTCCCCAAAAAAATCCTTTAAAAAAAAATTCAACATTTTTTAATATGCAATCTATTGACATTTTGCTCAAACGTCCTTGAACAATGATTATCTAGCCCTTTATATTTCATCTGATGTCAACTAGAACTTTGTACATCTTACCAATTTTGTACAAATGCCAGAGATTTTTGTCCCCTATCATAGACACTATTTATTTTTTCTATTTATTTTTATGGCAAAAGTCACTACAAACAGTGTGAAATGGTCAAATGCTGCTTAAATTACAGTAAAATTTTCGATGAAATTGGACAAACTGTTATTTTTTTTTATTTCTTCTTCCCCCCTTTAAATCCATTATTTCTGGTTCTTATCTGAATTGATATCCTCGGTATTTTGTCAATATTGGCTTTGTTTATGCTCAGGATCCAGTTATACACTTCAATGATATCTCCCCTCATTCAACGTCTCTCAAGAGAGTGAGGATTCATGGCTCTAAGTCTATCTTTATATACGAGATTCCTTATACAGTAAATCACTTTAGTCATCCTTCTCTGTATGGTTTCCAATGAATTTATATCCATCTTATTGTAAGGAGATCAAAACTGAGCGGCATAATCTAAGTGAGGCCTTACTAGTGATGTATAGAGCTGTAAAATAACTTCTAGACTCCTGCTACTTAAACTTCTTGAAATAAATCCTAGTAATCTGTTAGCCTTATTGCGCAGACTTAGTCACTGTTGTTATGGATTCAGATTTCTGCTCACCATGACTCCCAGGTCCTTTTCACTCTCTGTGTGATCCAGTTCTACATCACCTAATTTATAACTTCGAGGGTTATTTTCATTCCCAAGGACTAGAACTTTACACTTGTCCACATTGAACTTCGTCTGCCACTTTTCAGACCTAGGCATTAATTTTACCAAATCTTCCTGGAGTTCATTGGTATCCACATCATAATCAATTATTCGGCCCATTTTTGTATCATCAGCAAATTTGCTCATGTCACTCGCAATTCCTTCATCCAGATCATTACTGTAAATTATGAACAACAATGGGCCTAAAACTGATCCTTGTGGAGCGCCACTAGTGACCAGTCCTACACTAAGATTCAACCTCAATAATGGAAACTCTCTGTTTTAAAACTTTACCTCTTATACCAAGAGCTTTAACTTTTCTTAAGAGTCTTTATTGAGGTACTCTATCGAAAGCTTTACTGAAATCCAAGTAAACAATATCATATTCTTTATCACTGTCTACTTCAGGAACGACCGCTCGTGAATCCATGCTAAGATGCATTAATCAAATTATGTTTGTCAAGATGATTTCTAATAATATAAGCTAAAATTAATTCTACAATTTGCCTACTATAGACGTCAGGTTTATTGGGCGGTAATTTGATGGAATGGACTTATCCCCTGATTTAAATATAGGAATTACTTTCGCCATTTCTACATTTCTGGCACAACACCAGTTTGGATAAACACGCTCGTTAATGGCTGACTAAGTTCCGACTTGCATTCCTTAATTAAGAACCTTTAAAAATAATTCATTGTTGCCCGGGGACTTATTTTGTTTCAGTTTATCTACCTATTTATCGTTCCTGTTCATTATCAGTCAGATGTCCATTCCCAATTCTCAGTGGTCCCACCTTTTCCCTGACTTTTGTCCTATACACTTCAAAGAACCCTTTTGGATTAGTCTTTGATTCATTAGCAACTATAATTTCATAGTCGCGTTTAGATTTTCTAATCTCCTTTTTTACTTTTCTTTTAAAATGAACGTATTGGTCAATAAGGTTAGGCTGTCTTCTTTTGATGCGCCTATAAATTCCTCTTTTGTCTCCTTATAGGTGCTGTAGTCTATTATAAATCCATCTGAGATCATTCCTATTTGACCAAATTTCTCTCTGGGGAATAAATATACTCTGTGCACGTTGTACTTTATTAAGAAAAACATCATAAATGCAGATCCCTTCGTTAACGTTAGTTTAATCATCGTCAATAAAATCATTAACCAGATTATCCCATTCGAGATTAGACAGGTGTTTGCTAAGTCCATTATAATCTGTACAACGAAAATCGGGGACTTTTACCTTATCTTTATTTTCGTGCTCCCAGGTAATATTAAAGATAACACAAGCTTTTCAGTGATCTCCAGATTATTTACGAGGTTTTCTTTATTTGACAAGACTAGGTCAAGCAAATTATTACCTCTGGTAGGCTCTGTTACACACTGATTCAGAAAGCAGTCCTGAACTACTTCCAGAAAGTCACTGGACTCCAGAATTCCGGTCAAAAAAGTCCAGTCAAATTGACTAAAGTTAAAATCCCCCACTATTACAATGTTATCGTGCCTAGAAGCCCTAACAATTTCCTCCCAAAGAAGACTCCCTCTGTCGTTTTCTAAGCCTGTAGGTATTCATATTACACCTAAAATTACTTTTGCTTGACCTCCAAGAAATTATAATAATAATATAATATCATTATATACTACATCATTGACATATTACTATATAGAAGGCCGCGTGTTATGCAGAGCATTTCGGGTAAATTAGGTCAGTTTTGTCCCAGGATGCGACCCACAACAGTCGACTAACACCGAGGTACCCATTTTACTGATGGGTGAATATAGACAACCGGTGTAAGAAAACACGTCCAATGTTTCCACCCCTTCGCCGGGAATCAAACCCGGATACTCACCGTGTGAAGTGAGAGCTTTTGCCACAATTATGCAACAATTTATATTTTCTCGTACATATAATGCAACTCCACCCCTTTCCCATTATATCTATCTACATGGAACAATTTAAACCCTTGAATATGGCACTCGCCAATCATATTCCAACTCTTTAAATTATACCATGTTTCAGTTATTGCAATAATATCAAAGTTCCCAGCCCACGCTACTAATTTTATTTTTGGCGTTTTGCCAATTAGTATAAAATACATATGTTTTTTCTTCTGCACTTTTTTGTATTCAGCTTTGCTTTTGCACAATTTATGTTATTAACATTACCCTGTGTTACTCGATTACTGTTAGTGTTAAGATTTATGATATCAAAGCCTAAATCAATATTTCCACACTCATTATTTTCCATTCCTAAACCCATACCCATAACTAATCCTAGTTTAAATTCTTAACAACATACTCTTCTGTGCTAGCGAGAACACCCACACCTGCCCTGGATAAGTGAACCCCATCCCTGGCATACATGTCATTTCTGCCATAGAAGTTGCCATAGTTATTAATGAATGGAACTGTCTTATCCTTACAGTGTTTGTCCAGACAACAATTTATACCAATTGTTCTGGACAGCCATTCATTTCCTACACCCCTTATTGGCAAAATGTCGTCTAACTGACGCCTTCCGCTGGCTTACAGGTAATCTTATCACTAATGTTTAACTTAACTGAGGACATCAAGTAATCAGGTGTAAAATTGTCAAGAGGTAATAGTGAAAAACAAGAGGTGGTATCTCAAAATTACCATTTAATTGGTGCCGACATCATATGATGGACTTAGAATATTTTTGTCTAGGTATTATGCATTAGTATAAAGGCTCTCAGAAAATAGCAGTCATCAGCACATGAGTTACTCGACCACTCACACTTTCAACCTAAAACTACACTGTAAACACAAGCTACTTCACCAGCACAAGAAACAGAGCATAAACACAAGTCCCAATAACGATGCAACAGTCACATTACCAACTTTAGACCAAAGTAATTATTAACACAAGAGCCAAACTAGTATAATAAGTCACACAGTTAACACAAAAGAACTGCACTAAAAGTACCACACGAAGTCATGCTATTAACAAAAGTCACGCCAACACACAAGCAAAAATTAAACGATATTGACACTATTAATGAAATTCACAATATAGCATTCCACACAATAACCATGTCATCAATATAGCTGCGTTGTCAACACAACAGCCACATCAACACAAGCCACATCATTAACAAAAAAAAAAAAAAAACAATTAAAAATCAAAACAAGAGATAAATCATTAAGACAAGTATTACACCGCATCACAAAACCAAAGATATCAACTAAAGTGCCACTCTGACAACTCACAAATTTCCTCACTTGTAAATGATTCACACAATGAAAATTTGAACAGTACCAATAAAAGAGCGAGACTATCAAAAAGAGCCACACTATTATTATAAAAACACATTTTAAATAGGAGCAGCACTATCAATTTCGGATTCACACTATCAACATAAATCTCTCACAATCCGGCCAATAACCTCACCATCATACCATTAACAAAGTCGCCATACCATAAGAACTATCAATACAACCATAGAAAGTAAATGGTATGGTGATACCAACAATCTGTGGAAAAGAAGACGTCTATGCAGAGTTCAGGGCATTTATTAAAGGACACATTTCATCACGAGTGGCATCTTCAGTCCTAGCAGCGTCACGTTTCCTTTAAATGTCCAAACTGTACACGCCTCTTTTTCCACACGATTCATATGAACACAATCAATAAAAGTGCCACATTATTAACTGGGATCTGTTTTCGTTATCCTCAAGTTTACTGAAGCAGTTCAGAAACTAATTCATAAACTTTTGCCATTCATTATTCTGCTAAATGTAACATGTCTTCTGAAAGACAATACCGTAACTACATGTCTGATTTTTAAGATATGACTAAATTGTCCTGGCTAAGCAGCTATATCAAAAGCTGACAAGTCAGTTATGCAATATTTTTTTTTTTTTTTCAGAAAAGTACCAAGTATAATGAAACAAACCACTAGTTACAACTAGTGTTCAGGAAGCATTATACTTACAGAGCCATAAATATTGGCAATCATGTAGTGAAAACAAGTTATATAGAAAGCGAACTCTACTTGCCCATAGTTCTAATACACAAGTTTGTATCTAGCCTTCGTCTCAAGGAATTGCTGGATAACTTGAAAAGTTTTGATTGTCTAAAGTTCATATGCATTTTAGAAGTTGGAAGCCGGACGTGGAGGCGTGTCTGTCGGGCTGAGCCTTGATAACTGACCAGATAACTCGGACAACTGCGGCCCAATATTCTCAGGCTCGGCTAGATAAGATTTAGATGAGTGGACCTTGCCCATGTGTCCGCTCCCGTCTTGCATCTGACCTGATAAAACTTCTATTGTACTGTTTGATCTCCTAATCGAGTGACCTTTGTAAAATTTGGCTTGGTGGATCTTTATTCTTCCTGGCTTGTGTCGTTTAATATCAAACTTTTTTAATTTCGAGTTTGAATTACTTCAGGATTGACAGTGAGAGAGTACAGGGGAAAGACCAACAGTATAAGATATAACAGGTCACCCCTAGCTGTGTAAGTTAAGGCTCTCTCATTGTCCATTACTCACTCTGGATTAGTTACAAAAAGCAAGTTAAAAAAATACCAAACCCAATTGAAAATGACTCAAGGAAATGTGGAAGGTTTCTCCATCTACCACTACTAATACTGCTGTAACTGGTACTACTACATACCACATACTGCCACTAAACCTATATCCTTAATATCCATGGTCAAGCGATATCTTCAGTACTTAATGAACTAATGCTAGGACTCCAGAAGCCATAACATTACATCTTGTTTGACCCATCCATTGTATGTTGTCAGCCCCATCCATTGTATGCTGTCAGCCCCATCCATAATATGTTGTCGGCCCAATTCGTTTTATGTTGTCAGCACCAGCCATATTATGTTGTCAGCCTCATCCTTAGTATGTTCTCATCCCCATTAATAGTGTGCTGTCAACCCCATCTTCAGTATGTTGTCACCCCATCTTCAGTATGTTGTCAGCCCATCCTCATTATGTTGTCAGCCCATCCTCATTATGTTGTCAGCCCATCCTCATTATGTTGTCAGCCCATCCTCATTATGTTGTCAGCCCCATCCATTATATGTAGTCAGCCCCATCCATAATATGTTGTCAGCCCAATCCGTTTTATGTTGTCAGCACCAGCCATATTATGTGGTCAGCCTCATCCTTAGTATGTTCTCATCCCCACTTGATAGTTGCAGTAACCACCATCTTCAGAATGTTGTCACCCCATCTTCATGTACGTTTCACCCATCCTCATATGTTGTCAGCCCATCCTCATTATGTTGTCCAGCCCATCCTCATTATGTTGTCAGCCCATCCTCATTATGTTGTCAGCCCATCCATATTATGTTGTCAGCCCATCCTCATTATGTTGTCAGCCCATCCTCATTATGTTGTCAGCCCATCCTCTTTATGTTGTCAGCCCATCCTCATTATGTTGTCAGCCCATCCTCATATGTTGTCAGCCCATCTATATGTTGTCAGCCCATCCTCATTATGTTGTCAGCCCATCCTCATTATGTTGTCAGCCCATCCTCATTATGTTGTCAGCCCATCCTCATTATGTTGTCAGCCCATCCTCATTATGTTGTCAGCCCATCCTCATTATGTTGTCAGCCCATCCTCATTATGTTGTCAACTTCATCCATTGTATCTAGTATTATTATAAGTTTATTAATTGCATGTCCATGCAATTAATAAAGTAATAAACTACTTTTGCTGATTTCATTTATAGTATAGATTATTTATTTGCTCTAAAAACCATTAGATAGGGTACATATCGGTAGCTACGCGATCTGAGAATGGAATCCGGTATTGCATAAACTTATCCCCCTGAACGTCAATGCACGCAAAACGAATAGTGCAGAGTGCGGCATAAGTTTGTAATGCAGTTAAATATTAGTGAATCAGGAGAGGTATATACAAATTGTTTCAGGAACACTAATATCCACATTTTTTTTAGTAAAAATGGCAAATTACGACATACCCATTCCAAAACAAATTCAAACCATGCATTAGGAACACCACTTTAAATGCAGGCTGAAGCGACATTATCTAGTTATATCAGAGCACTGGTCAACAACCAAAATGCTCCGAGACCAGAGTAGCAATTTCCAACTAATTTTAGGTCACTGATAATGAATATCATGGCTAAAATTGTTCGTTAGCTCTACTTTTCAGTATAGACCTACGTGTGACAACAGGTTCCAACAGGTTTGCGGCAGTGTGTTTCTCACCACACTCACAGTCTCACTGACCTTCATTATTGTTCCAGCAGTCATACAAGGTGGTTGTGCTCTCCAAGTTTATATTTTGAGGTGAAAGGTTGATGATTTTCTTAGCCAAACACTTTTTAAACTTATAATAAATATTCACTGAGCAAGCTATTGATATGTATGTGAGGTATATTATATTAATTTTATTTTCCTACTGAATAATATAAATACTTCTGCTTAGCTGTCATGCTCTGTATTATAATGATAAATAAATGAATAAATTTTCTGTTTATCTTTTGTTTGTTGTTTTCTTCTTTCAGATGCCTCGTACTTGTGATGGGCTTGCAGGGCGGATACACTGAGTACTGCTGCTTTCTATCTGAATGGGACAGTCGTGCAAGAGGTTCCCACTGCAACAGGAGAGACTGGCCACCCCGTCAATCATTGGAGTCTGGGATGAAAAATGTTCAACGTCCACCTCTCATTGAACCAAACAAAATTTTGCTACCACCACTACACATAAAACTGGGGCTCATGAAAAACTTTGTGAAAACTATGGACAAATCCGGTCATGGATTCAAGTATTTAATGTCCAAATTCCCCTCACTGAGCGACGCTAAAATAAGAGGGAGTCTTCAATGGTCCTCAGATTCGAGAGCTTCTTAAAGATGGTGACTTTGAATCAGACCTTCATGGGGACGAGAAAGCTGCTTGGGAAGCATTCAAGTTAGTGGCGAAGGTATTTCTCGGAAACAGAAGGGAAGGCAACTATGAGGAATTGGTGGAAAACCTCATCAAGGTTTACAAGAACATGGGATGTAACATGTCACTTAAAATCCACTTTTTGGACTCATATTTACACTTTTTTCCCCACCGAACTGTGGGGCAGTTAGTGACGAACATGGTGAAAAGCTTCACCAAGATATTTCAACCATGGAAAAATGGCACCAGAGCAAATGGGGCACGAGAATGCTTGCAGACTATAGTCTGCATGCCCAATTTGTTTTTATTTATTATAGCTCATTTCTTAAACTTTTTCGCTTGTTTGGAAAGGCTTCCCAACTTCAGATTTAATGTTGGTTATCGTATTTTTAATAATTAAACAGGTAGATATGTATAATAGTTATGGATTGCATCAAACATTGGATTACTCCTTACCTGAAGTATACCTGGAGAGAGTTCTAGGGGTCAACGCCCCTGCGGCCCGGCCCGTGACCAGGCCTCATGATAAAGCTGATACGTTAGCCAAGGAAAGTACCCTGAGGAGAATGTAGAATATAACTTTGGTATATCTGTGCCTATCATTAGGAATAATTTTAGGAGAGAAGTAAATAATGAAACTGAATGTTATAGGAATGTAATTAAAAGGCTGAGAAGATCTGTAACCCACTATGATAACAAAAACATAGAGAAGTAGAGCAACTTGCAATGTGAACAGACTGACTGATGTTGTAGTGGCCAGGCTTAGGCTTGGCTACAAGTACTTCTGGCAGTTTGGTAGACACACAAATGACGATCAACCCAAATGCAAAGTATGTGGCCAGCCCTATGGTCACTGTCTTGAACACTATGTGCTAATTGTGCACTTGAGGAATATAGAGATGTATAAGCGAATTGTTGTTGTTAAGTGTCCATCTTGACTAACACAAATAAGACATCTAGACCAAGGTGCGGGAATATGAACTCGTGCACAAGTGCCTAGTTTTAGCGATTCACTCGCTAACACGTATTGCAATTGTCCCAGCCTCGTAGAATATAAGATGTATAAGTTACAATCGTGTCATTGTACATGATATCTTGCTAAAAAAATATGGGGGATTGAACTCGTGACAAGTGAGTTTTACGATTCACTCGCCACGAGTTCAATCCACGCCCGTAGAATGGTTTGTTTACAATCGTGTCATTACGATATCGTGAGTCATCTGGTTAAAAGCTTCTTTAGTTCAGATTGATTATATTTTATACCTTTATATTTTATCTTATACCTTTATCTTCTATATTTCCTATGTTATTACAAGAGGCACAGCGCATATAACTCACCTACGTATCATAAGTAACAACATAGGCTTTTCATTCTCAAATTTTTAAGTACCTGAACAGAAGGTCTGCACTGGTTGCTAATTATCTTCAGTCTGCTTTCATCATAATGGGATTTTCCCCTATTATTCTTTCTTCAGTCACCTGGCTCCATTATGTTGACGGCATTATCATCATACCTGCCAGATGCTTCAACGTTCCTGCCCTCCAACACAAGCTCAACCAGGTCGAGCCCTAAGTCTAGTTTATGCTAGAAGTCGACGACACTCCTCCTTGCCTTGATGTTCTTCTCT
Organism: Cherax destructor; assembly: GCA_009830355.1. Lineage (NCBI taxonomy): Eukaryota > Metazoa > Arthropoda > Malacostraca > Decapoda > Parastacidae > Cherax > Cherax destructor. The sequence goes on along the minus strand of WNWK01013892.1, from coordinate 30,294 downwards.
GCAATGCTGATCACGAGCTTCGTAAACCGTTCAACCAACACAATGTTCTCCACATCTCTCACCACGACACCTAAAACTAAACGTGCCCTCCGAATCTGTAGTAGTAAATTCCTTGAGGAACAATGAATGTTCTTTCATCGAACAAGTATTTTCTAAACATGACTATAAAGAACAAAAAGGCACAATACCGTGACTAGAACAATACACAAATAACCCACACATACGAGAGAGAGAGAGTAGGGAGAGTAGTTTTAGTGTTAAACCAGACAGAAAGGAGAGTGAAGGGAGACAATAGTAGTGGTAGTAGTATTAGTGGTAGTAGTATTAGTGGTGGTAGTAATAGTAGTAATGGGGTGGTAGTCGTAGTAGTAGTAGAAGTAGAGTATGTCTAAGAACAAGAAAAATTAGCACTGCAGGAGAGCTAATGGCCCGCAGGGGGTTGGACCAAAAACACGGGGGAGGGGGAAACTGAAATACAGAACACATCTAGGGAGAAGAAAGGAAGGCATCTACAGAGAAAAGACCAAGATTAAGATTATATTAGGAAAGTTGCGTATAAGGGATGCTTCAGCACGATGGCGTGTGTGAGGGGCTAGAAGAAGGGTAGACAGTTTTAGCAGAGAACCAGTCAACAGGATGACTGTGGTCTCTAATACGACAGAAAAGAGCATTATTGGTGTTGGCAAGTCTAATACTATTTTTGTGCTCCGTAAATCTGTCAGAAAGAAAGTGTCCAGTTTCTCCAAATTACTGAAGAGAACAAGAGGAGCCTCTGGAGTCTTCCAGAGGCATTAATAACAGGAGAGGTACGAACTAGGTTACTCCGAAGGGAAATATTTTGGCGAAAAGCAAGTTTGATGTCTAAAGAATGGAGAGAGTTGTTGAGATTAGAAAGGCTGGAAATACTGGGAAGGCAGAGAACAGGAGATTTCACAGAAGTAGAGTTTGGGAGAAAAAAAAAGTCCATTTTGCACGTGAGAAGTTAGTGTTTATGAAAATCGGAGAAAGAGAGAAAGCCTATGCCACTGTGCATAGGCTTTCGAAAAACGGAAAACGGAAAGCCTGTAGCCAAGCGGTGGACATGTACATCAAGGAAAGGAAGCAAAGAGTTAGATTCCCATTCAGCTTTAAACTTTGTGGAAGGAGCAAGATTGTTAAGGGCATCGAGAAATGGTTAGAAGAGACTAGAGACATAAGGGCCAAAGAACAAAGATGTCTACATAACGGAGCCAGAGAGAAGGGCGCTCACTAATAGTAGGAAAAAACAGTTTCGAAGTACTCCATATGAAGGGTAGTAAGAACAGGGGATCGAGAGCCCATAGCGACACCGAAGATTTGAGAAGAAAAATTACCTTGAATGGAAAAGGAGTTAGAGTCCACACAAAGGCGAATAATATCACGAAAGACATGAGTAGGTATAGAGAGACGAGAAACACTTCATTGGCCTTCACTCTGCGAGTTATTTGTGTAAACTTCACTATCCTCATTACTTCATTAGTGTCTGCAGACGCCGTGCGTATAACATCAGCTCACCCAGACAGGACACCGCCGACAGGACATGCATAGTTCTCCCCTAAATCCGTTGCCAAACACGTCCAACCATTTAGGGTGTTCCGTAGCTCGATCGCTAGCGCACTCAGCTCACACACTGACGACCGGAGATCGAATCTCCTCCGGTACGGCTGGAAAAACATTAGGGACGTGTTTCCATAAGACACCTGCTGTCCCTGTCTCTGTTCACCCATTAGTTTAAAATGGGTACCTGGGTGTTAGTCGACTAGTGTGAGTCGCATCCTGGGACAAAACTGACCAAATTTGCCCGAATTGGTCAGCATAACAAGTGGCTTTCTATTTAGTAGTATGTCAAGTACATGTACTTGTAGTAAATAGAGATATTATTATTATTACATTCCAATATCTACCTCTACCTCCACCACCATCAAAGACATCACCAGTAAGGGAAACCAAAAGCTTGAATCCTCTGCCGGAGTATACGTAAACTCTTGCAACCAGTCACATGTGGGCGATATATCCAAAGACCTTCCGACACGTATCTCAGAACACCAGTACGCAAGTATAATGGATGATTTGAGGAATGCCTTTGTTTCATATCGAAACTTCCACAACCGTTTAATCAACTAAGAAGACACTGTGTAGCTGGATCCTGGAATCATCAATCGTCTGTTTATTCAACATTTTCAACCAGAATAATGGCTTTTACAACTTAACTGAACTACTCGTTATCCTACGTAACCTACTTATCCATACTGGCAGGTCTTTCTTAAATCCAATCTCCTTTCAGCATTCCTCACCTGACCCTTGACGTCATTATGCTCCCTATATATACTCATGTACTCTCTGTACAGGTAGATCTGTTTGTGACTTGATAAAACCCGCTATTTGGGCGAAACGTAGTCAATAAAAGATCGCATTATACTGCATTTGTGTCTGTTTTTCCACCTTTAATTCTATTAATAATGAGTTTTGTTAATTATATCCACCACCAAACATGCATTTTTCTTTTCCCCATAAAGATGTTTATGGATTTTCATATTGTCTTCTCTCTTCTATCTCCTCTCTTGTAGCTTCTACCTTCTCTCTTCTAGCTTATCTTTTTCAACTTCTCTCTTCAAGCTCTTCTCTTCAAGCTTCTCCCTTCTAGCTTCTCCCTTCTAGCTTTTTCCTTCTAGCGTCTGTCTTCTAGTGTCTTGCATCGTAAAGTTGTTCTAGGCTTGCAAAAGTCATCGCTGATTAACACTACATTAAGACTAATTCGGATATTTTGTCATTAAGCACACAATAAGCACGTTCCTGTCGGTTATAAGTCAGAATATTACCAGACATTAGTCTGGAACGAAGTGGAAAGAGGTCGGGAGTGAACTCCGGAGATCAGGAGCAAAATGGAGAGGGGTTAGGAGCGATGTATATTTTTCTTAAAGTGACAAGTGATAAGTAATTGAATGCTGTATCAGAGGTAAGAAAAAGTATTTGCAGTATTTCACTACTATAAGGATTTCAATCAAAAAGCAAACTCTTCAATTAAAAAATTCTATTTTCCCATAAGGAAAAGCAGGGGCGCCACGAGTACAATGAGAGACAGCACAGTAAGTGTCCGGGACCCAAGACTTTTCAACTGCCTCCCAGCATATATTAGGAGGATTACCAATAGACCCCTGGCTGTCTTCAAGAAGGAACTGGACAGGCACCTAAAGTCAGTATCTCACCAACCAGGCTGTGGTTCTTACGTCAGTTTGCGTGCGGCCAGCAGTAACAGCCCGGTTGATCAGACCCTGATCCACCAAGAGGCCTGGTCTCAGACCGAGCCACGGGAGCGTTGACCCCCGAAACCCTCTCCAGGTAAACTCCAGGTAAGGGCAAGGATTGACTCATTGTATATTCCCTACTAATAACCTGTCAAGGTGATGAGAAAACAATAGAACTACTCACAAAAATCACCCGATCAACTGATTCTGTGCCGCTGAAACGAGAAAACCTCTGTATCATATAGATGCTATGCTTCTGTGGCGATAAACACGTGATATGATGCAACTGTTGCCAGAAAACCACACTGCTTACTGGTACTATATTTCGGCAGCAAGAAAACACTCGACCTACTGATACTGTGCCACTGTGACGAGAAAACACTCGACCTACTGATACTGTGCCACTGTGACGAGAAAACACTCAACCTACTGATGCTGTGCCACTGTGACGAGAAAACACTCAACCTACTGATGCTGTGCCACTGTGACGAGAAAACACTCAACCTACTGATGCTGTGCCACTGTGACGAGAAAACACTCAACCTACTGATGCTGTGCCACTGTGACGAGAAAACACTCGACCTACTGATACTGTGCCACTGTGACGAGAAAACACTCAACCTACTGATGCTGTGCCACTGTGACGAGAAAACACTCAACCTACTGATGCTGTGCCACTGTGACGAGAAAACACTCAACCTACTGATGCTGTGCCACTGTGACGAGAAAACACTCGACCTACTGATACTGTGCCACTATGACGAGAAAACACTCAACCTACTGATGCTGTGCCACTGTGACGAGAAAACACTCAACCTACTGATGCTGTGCCACTGTGACGAGAAAACACTCAACCTACTGATGCTGTGCCACTGTGACGAGAAAACACTCAACCTACTGATGCTGTGCCACTGTGACGAGAAAACACTCAACCTACTGATGCTGTGCCACTGTGACGAGAAAACACTCGACCTACTGATACTGTGCCACTATGACGAGAAAACACTCAACCTACTGATGCTGTGCCACTGTGACGAGAAAACACTCAACCTACTGATGCTGTGCCACTGTGACGAGAAAACACTCTACTTACTGATGCTGTGCCACTGTGACGAGAAAACACTCGGTATTTTGATACTTTACCAAAGTCAAGATAATACAATTGGCTTACTAATATTAAGTCATTGTGACGGGAAAATATTTGTCCTACTAAAAGCATGTCACCGCGTCGAGAAAATAGCCAGTCTTCTAAAACCATGCTTATAAAAGGAGTCACTGACGCCATAAAATAATTAGAGGGGAAGCAAGCACTTTTATCGAAGTCATGGGGTCGAATATTTGCTCTGGAATGTCCCTGGACAGAAAACACCAACATACAAAGGGTAACAGAAGCGGACGTTGGAAAGCCAATTTTGTTTGTCATGTTTTTACTGTTCTCTCTCTCTGCAGAGGTAAAGGGGTTTACAGGGAAAGACATAAGTGGAAAGAGAATATAGAGTAAAGGAAATTGAAAATTTGAGAATGGTAAGAATGAGAATTGGAAGAGTATTACCTGCACTTGCATACTTACAATTTTCAAGAACTAAATAGTGAAACTGCTCTTTCACATATTTTTCTCAGTGAATGAGTCAAAAAGCATATTGGAAAACATTTTAAAGATGTCATACAGAGTTTTATTGTGTACAGAGGGAGTTGTGTATAACTTAGATTATGCGTCATAAGCTTGAGGTGGGAAAATACTATATATGCACTGACATATCCTACATAAACCCTCACAAATAACAACATAAACAGCATTAAGATCAATAACAATAATAATATATACTAAAATAATAACAATAGAACCTTATATATTAATAATACTAATATAATTGTTTTAATGTTAATAAAATTAATGGAACGAGACAGAGTGACTTCGAGAGTGTATAAATCTGTAGTGGAGGGAAGGCGGGGTAGGGGTCGGCCTAGAAAAGGTTGGAGGGAGGGTAAAGGAAGTTTTGTGTCGAGGGCTTGGACTTCCAGCAAGCATTGTGAGCGTATTTGATAGAGTGAATGGAGGCATATGGTTTTAATACTTGACGTGCTGTTGGAGTGTGAGCAAAGTAACATTTATGAAGGGATTCAGGGAAACCGGCAGGCCGGACTTGAGTTCTGGAGATGGGAAGTACAGTGCCGGCACTCTGAAGGAGGGGTGTAAATGTTGCAGTTTTATAACTGTAGTGTAAAGCACCCTTCTGGCAAGACAGTGATGGAGTGAATGATGATGAAAGTTTTTCTTTTTCGGGCCACCCTGCCTTGGTGGGAATCGGCCGATGTGTTAATAAAAAAAAAAAAATAAAACTAATACTATTAATTTTAATAATATTATTATTATTATTATTTTACCAAAACCACAAACAATAACAACGCCAACATTAAAATTATTAATAATAATAATAATGTTAAATAATAAGTAATACTAATATTTTATTAATAAAATTAACGATATTTAAAAACAAATATTTATGATTCACTTCCTGTATTTTGAGGTCAGCCACGTCTCCGGGGACTGCATTTATCAAAGACATACAACAGAGGGCTGAGAAAGGAAGAGAGAATGGGGTTAGGGAAGAAAAGTGAAAGAAGAGAGAAATAGTGAGAAAGGAACTGGGAGTGGAGACTTACTGGTGTTGTCACTGCTGGTGTTGTCACTGCTGGCTAGGACTGAGTATACAACAAACTCTAATCACACAATAGAGCGGAAGAGTAAAGTGAAGGACCTGGGAGTGGTAATGTCCGAAGATCTCACCTTCAAGGACCACAACAATGCCACTGTCACATCTGCAAGGAAACTGATAGGATGGATAATGAGAACATTCAAGACAAGAGATGCTAAGCCAATGATGATCCTTTTTAAATCACTTGTTCTCTCTAGGCTAGAATACTGCTGTACATTGATATCCCCAATCAAGGCAGGTGAAATTGCAGATCTAGAGAATGTAAAGAGAACCTTTACGGCACGTATAATTTCCATCAAATACCTTAACTACTGGGAAAGCCTGGGAAAGCGAGCCTGTTACTGTTGGCCGCACGCAGCCTCGTTGATCAGGCCCTGATCCACCGGGAGGCCTGGTCGTGGACCGGGCCGCGGGGGCGTTCATCCCCGGAATACCCTCCAGGTAAACTCCAGGTAGTACCCACAGTCAGTGGCCAGGCTTCAAACACCTTTTATTGTACAGCAATAAAGAAATGGAACAGACTGCCTGCACATGAGGCCTGGTCACAGACCGGGCCGCAGGGGCGTTGACCCTGGAACTCTCTCCAGGTAAACTCCAGGTAACATGTCAAACCAGTCATAGCATGAGCTAGTTCAAGAAGAGAGCCAAAAGGTACCTAATGAATGTAGCGACAGAAAGGGAGGAGAATGATTTTGTATTTTTTTTTAGCTAACACACATGTAAATGTAAATAACTCTTCTCACCTTATTCTTAGTAGTAGTATATATCCTTTATAGTATAATAATAATAATAATAATAATAATAATAATAATAATAATAATAATAATAATAATAATAATAATAATAATAATAATAATAATAATAATAATAATAATAATAATAATAATAATAATAATAATAATAATAATAATAATACTTTATTGAGACATTGTACAATTATATATGGTAGACATGGTTATACATAGTTATTACATAGTTATTACTTAGTTATTAATGAGATGTACATGCCAAAAGCCCCTAATATGCTAAAGGACCCCAATGGAAATAAGTCATTTTGTCTGACTTTTTTGGGTTAACCTGGGTTCTCTACACATATGCTGCTATGTATGATAATCTATGTAACTGTATTTGTGTATACCTGAATAAATTATTATTATTTCAGTGTTGCAAATATATGTCGTTTTCTATAGACGTTGGAGGAGTTTCGTTTTCTCTTTCTAAAGTTTAAGTTAATCTAATCTATCTTACATTTTAATAATCTTGTTTCCTAGGATGCGACCCACAACAGTTGGCTAACACTGAGGTACCTACTTATTGCATGGTGAGTAACGGTAGCAGGTCTAAGCAAACATGCCCAACGTTTCATCGTGGGCTTCAGTGTGCGTGTGAGCCGAGAACGCTACCTACCAAGCCACGAGTAAGCAAGAATGCAATCAACAATATACAATAAAACAAGATAATACGTGAATAAGGTGACCTACATCAGTGGATAGCTGACCTTGATCGTGTGAGCCCTTGTTTAATAAGCAGTGTTGACACTGATTTACCTAATTTTAATACAAATGATCCCTTGCCATATATTAATGATTATGATTGTTTTATGAAAACACTCCTTCACTTTATTCATGTCATTGCAAGATCACTTTTTCCAAAATTTGCAGAGATTAGGATTCTAGCTGACAGAACTAGGGCAGCAGTTCTATTCATCTCTGAATCCTGGTTAGATAATACTTTGACTGAGAACGAGGTCAAAATAAAACGCTTAGATAGGAATAGAAAAGATGTTGGGGTATGTGCCTACATAAGATACAATAAACTGGAGATCCTAAGGTTTGAAGTGTTGCTTCCCAAGACCAAACCCATCTTAGTAGGAACTAGTTACCGCCCTCCCACCCATGACCAGTTCTTAGAAGATTTTTTCGAGAGTCTTGTCTGGACTTGATAACAATTGCGAGACAGTAATACTGGGGGACTTCAATATCTGTTTTCAACAGCAAAATAACGGGCTATGTAAAAGGTACAAGCAAATTCTAGGTTTAAATAGTTACACTCAACTAATTAATACACAAGCCCGTATCACACAGTTCTCAGCCACCCTAATTGACCACATACTTTGTAACCGCCCTGAGTCAGTCAGGGGTCATTACCACAGGCTTTAGTGATCATTTCATCATTTACTGTACCAGGAAAATCACTAGGGAACGGATAGGCCTACACAGGACAATAAAAATGAGGTCAACTAGAAACTACAGTAAATTATTATTATTATAATCAAAAGAAGCGCTAAACCAAAACTACAGTAAAGAAACATTGGTGACTGGTCACTGATAACAAGTTGCACGGACGTAAATGATGCCTGGGAAAAATTGAAAACAATGTTCACTGCCATCCTTGATAATATTGCACCAGTTAAAGAGGTTAGGATTAAACGAAGAACCGAACCCTGGATTAAATATGAAATTCGGAGACCAGTTGCTAAAAAGATTTAAGGCACACAGACAGGATATTGCAGCGCTAAATGAATTCCAAAGGGCGAGGAACAGAGTGCAGAGGCTTATAAAAGGAACAAAGGCAAGGCACTAAAGTGGCAAATTGTTTTAATTCATACTACACAACTGTCGCATCAACACTAGTTAGTAAACTACCAGCTGCATCAAATTTCTTAACACAGACTGATAAGTTTAAAACATAATATACCAATAAAGGGGTAACTCCAAACAGTTGTCAACTAGTATCTCATGACTTCGTGCAAAAAGAACTAAGCAGGTTAAACCAAATTAAGAGCACCGGCCCAGATAACATCCCGTCTAAGTTCCTAAAAGATGGTGCATCTGAACTGGCAATCCCCATTGCTCACATAATAAATTTGTCCATCACCACTAATACAGTGCCAGAGGGGTTCAAGGAGGCCAGAGTTACTCCTGTCTTCAAGAAAAATAGTAGGTCTGATGTCAGCAACTATAGGCCTGTTAGTATACTCAGTGTAATATCCAAAATTCTAGAGGGCGGTGTACTGTCAAGTAGTTAAATATCTTAGTGACAACAACATTCTTCATAGTTACCAATCAGGCTTTAGGAGATCTTACTCAACCGACACTACCTGAAGCAGGTGACGAACCAGCACCAGCAAGAGGCACAGGGGCATGAGAGGTGTCCAAAGAGTTGTCCGTTAACGAGGCAGGGTCAGTACTGGGTGCGGTATCAGGAAGGGGCCCGGGGGTAGTGGGTTCATGGATTGGGTCAGCCAAGAGGACCTTAACACCGCAAGTAGTGCAGATGCTGCATGGAACCCGTGCCATACCCTACCCTTCATGCCAGTAAACCAGCAATCCGGGATAGCAACCTCACATCCACCGAGCCATCTCGGCGGACAAAAGAGAGGGCGGCCGGATATCCGCCACAAAGCATACCGCCTTCGGTCACCACCCCCGGAATCCGAAAGGTGGCCTCCAGAGATACACCCGTCGCCCGAAAGATACCCAAGGCCACCCCCCGGGTGACCGGAGAGGGATCGGGACATCCCCAGGCGATCCAGATTCCACGGCAAACTACACCACTGCCAAGGACCTCAACGGAATGGGATGGACCACGATATCCTTCCCCCTACCTAGGAACGAGAATGCCTGAGGAGAGAAGCTCCCAGGGTAAAACTTGGAAGGAACTAAGGGAGGGATGAGGAGGAAGAGGAGGAAAGGGAAAAAGGGAGGATGGAGGAGATGGGATGGGGAAGGGGGGATTGGGGGTAATTAGGTTCGGTCTGAGGAAGAAGACCAAGAGGTCCAATTCCTCAGACCGATAGCCTCTTTACCACGACAAGGAGCCCCCCTTAAAGAGGTACACAGAATGATTAATAGCTTCTGGTCTAATATTGAAAGATAGTTAATCAGCAATGTTGGCTACTAGTTACCTTAGTTTGGGCACATGCCGCGCCAATAACCCATAGCTAAATTACTCTGTGTTCCCCAAAATAACGCCGGCTGACAATTACTAAGTTGAAAACAGGAAATTATCTCACGATGGGAGCCTGTGAAAGAGACCAAATATCCATGGTATGTTTTGAAGCCTCTTATACTCTCTGGTGGCCAAGCGGAATAATTTGTAGACAGTGTGGGTTACTGAGCTTGGAGCTCCTTAGAGTTATTATCCCGACCACCGCTGATGCCCGAAGAGGGACCCTGTCTATGGTGAATCCACATTTCTCCTTGCTTGTTCGAAGAGATGCTAGTTACCCCTATATTTCCAATCTCACTACCTAATATGACATAATATTAATGTCCAAGGCTACATTATTTATTCTAATGTTATTTACTAACACTTCAAGCCTCAATAAATCATTCTTATGGCTTAAATCTATCAAATGATATATTAGTCTTTAAGTTAACTCTCGTATCCAGGGGTATGTTTGTGGGCTTTAAGGACGACATCCAGCTCTCGCCATCCCTGTGACCACGACCCTTAAATATTTACATACGAACCCGGCAGTGGGAATTTTTGGTACAAATAAATTTCCGAAATCATTTATTTCTTCAAGTAATAATATAAAATTTTCTGTTGTAGAACATGGTCAGTGGTGATTCTAGTAACTAGAATATTTTCCACTGTATTTACAGCTGCTCCTGTGTGGGTGTGAAATTGACCACAAATCATGAGGCCACCAGCTGTTCTTAGTAAGTGAACTAATGTCTACAATATTTCATACAAAACAGTTGTTGACAGCTGTCGTGTGTGATTTATTGTAGTTCAGCCTGGGCAGTATGAAGCGCTGTGGATGTTGTCATGTTATCAAAACGTAATCCTTTATCTTTAGATACGTACTATGTTAAGTGTCTGCCTGTTCAGCTCTGTTTTCCGTAAAGGCCACCTGGATATCAGCACAAAGTGTGGTTTACATTTATAGCCCTGGTGCAATTATTCCCCTCCCCAATGGTCATCTAAACACTTACTGCACTGCTTCAGTGATTGGGCATGTTTCTATAAGCCTTAACTGTCAAGTGATCTTTACAACACGGCGTCTGGTACGATCTGTCGCGTACAACTCTTGGAGTACTGTTATGCATGACAGACGGTTTACAGGAGGTCAGGAGCTTAGGACGACGTTTCGGTCCAACGTGGACCGAAACGTGTTATAAAGAGTATTGTTCCAGGCACGGTATTGTGCCATTTTGTTCTTTAAGACACAAATATCACTTTACAAGAGAAATAGTGTTATGGAACTAACATTTATGTGAGCAGTAAGACAACCAGCTGCTTATGATGTGTTGCACAGTGAATAACTGTCTTGAAAGTGTTTGAGACAGCTTTGTTATCGAATGTATATGTCAGCTATGTTATGATGACGTCGTGTGTACTCAAAGACCTTGACACACTGCTCAGCTATGTTATGATGACGTCGTGTGTACTCAAAGACCTTGACACACTGCTCATCATAATTATGCTGAGAGCAGTGCGATTCTTGGAACGTGTGGCCAGTGGCCTTTCGTGGCCATTATTAATAATAATAAATAAAGAAGTGCTAAACTTTTTCGTGGCCATATGGCCCTGGGTACGGCCCCATGATTTGACCATTAGTGGCTTTTGAGGTGAGTGAGTATGCTGCTGTCAGCGTGCACCTAGGGCTTTTAACCCTTGGCCTAGGTAAGGCTTGCAATACCTCATCAATCACGGCATCTCTGCTAAATTTTCACACTTAAAGACGTTATATTCAGCGACTATACATATCAAATTAAATTAAATTTTAAATGACACAGTGGTCTTGAAACCTTAAACATTTATTAGGCTTTCTTATAGTTAAGAGGGATAATTATTAAAGATTGTGTCTCTCCTTCTAATAAGCTTCATTAGTGCTTATAATGAGCACTACTTATTGAGGACTATTACTGACTCGTCTTCCTGCGACCACACGTTATAAGATAATGTGGGAACCCTGGGGTCTCTGATTCTGCTTTATGTGCCCAGTGGGGACCTTTATTTCATAAGACCATGGGTCGTTTATCCATTATCGTTGGACCAATCTGTGGTCATACTTTATGTTAATAAAACCATCTGGTTATATATCTGGTGTGTTAGGACCACTGTAGGGAATTTGTTTTATATGAATACAACAAAGACCACTGGCGGTCTAGGAGTACTCATCTTTATGTTGACAGCTTAAGATCCCCTACAGTCAGAGCCTGGGGGTCTTTGATGAGTCGACAAACTCAGGGACGGTTGAGGAGTAAAACAAAATTTGAAAAAAATACGAAAAATGAGTTAAGCTTACAGAAAAATTGCTTAATAATCTGGCAACATTTTGGTGTAAGTCTCATTGTTGTACGATATTTCTACAACGAATTATAGTCATTACAACGTTAATTGTGACGGCGAAACCCGTAATGTACGTCCACGGCCAGGCCTTCTGGTGGATCAGGGCATGATCAACCAGGCTGTAAGTGCTGGCTGCACGTAGTCCAACGTACGAACCACAGCCTGGTTAATCCGGCACAGACTAAGAATGTGTCCAGTTCCTTGGCATTCGCAACCCGGCTCTTGTGGCGTATGGGTGTGCTGTGCTGAGCTCTGTCCCCTGGTGGTGGATAAGGCAACTGACGGTTTTCTACAAGATGGCAGAGAGAACTAGACGTCAAGTAAACACTGTGTTGAGGTGTTAAAGGGTGTCATTTACCTGAGTAATGCCGACGTCCTGTTACCAGCGATTCTGCGAGACACTTATGGTGTGGTCAACGAGGAATTATTTGGCATTTCGCTTAATGGAGTGACGAGGATATTCGTCAAATTTGGAGTGAGCAGTGCGTATGAGAGGGTCATAGACCGGTACCAGGATCGTCGACTTGAGGTTAATCCAAGCTTCAAAGTGCGTTTGAGAGACGTGTCACATTACTATACTTGGATTAGGATTAGGAATATCCTGCTTGAGGTGGATGAGACGGATGTCTGTAACGTTTTTAGCCATTACGGGTTATCCATTCGGAGATGGCAGGACGGTGGTCTCAATGTCCGGCTTGCTAGAAGGTTAATTTTAACTGAAAATGACCTTGCGTAGTCAAATCCCATCGTATGTATTGATGGAGGTGTTCTGCACACAAGTATATGTTACCTATGTGGGACAGCAGAGGACGTGTTGCATTTGTGGTGGGACTGGACACATGGTGGCAAACTGTGTGGATGCACAGAGACAGCAGAGGAGATATAGTGTGGATGCCCAGACAGAGATAGTGCCGGTGGTGGAATCGTCGAAGGACGAGCAGGGTGATATGGTGCTGACAGCTTCAAGCAAATGGAGTGATCAGCTGGAAGATGTGGGTGAGTGTGTGCTTATGTTACCTGCTGTGTCACAGGTGGACACAACGGGAGGTGCCCAGGTGGACCCTGGTAGTGAGGTTATGGGATTGAGTGTGCCTGAACCACTGTTCCAGGATGATGGTGTACTGCTGGATAGCCCTTTATTGGTGGATTTGAGGGACATTGTTGAGCAGGCAGAGTTAGGTGCAGGTGTTGTGTCAGTAAAGGATGTTGGATGTGAAGGGCTGTCTCCCAGCCTGAAGTGAGTGGTTTGTGTGGAGGTTCACAGGGGTGAGGAAGGGGAGGGGGGGGTGGAAATGGAAGTCACAGGGGAGTCTCGGAAAAGGCCTAGCGGCTCCCCTGAGGAGGATGTCCTGACACCAAAGCAGAAGGTTAGTAAAAAAGCTTGGGCTGAGGTTGCTAAAGGTGCCAGAGCTGGGGTTCAGGAGAAGGGTGGTGGGGAAGGGAGGTCCAGGTAAAGGTGAGAAGCCTGGCGCCTCACAGGTAGGGATACAGAGACATCAGAGGTGCCGAGGAAAGTCGCCTCCTTTCTTTTCAGGTGTTTCACAATGCATGTCAATGGCCTCCGAGCGGAGGTAAAGCGCCGTTGGGTAGAAGTGACATTGCGATGACTGAATGTTGATGTATGCTTTTTGCAAGAGCATACTCATAGGTATGGAAGAGACTTGGGTATGCAGTTTATGTGGGTAGTTCAGATAGTGTCAAGAGTGGGGTGGCAGTGGGTGTCAGGGAGACCAGCCCTTTTTGATTGACAGCCTGGGAAGAGGGGAGGGAAAGGATAGTACGTGTAGATGGGGTATGGGGTGGGGTTACCATTAGTTTCATTGGAGTATACATGCCGGTGATGCATAGCAGGAGGATCAAGGAGCAATTTGTCAGGGATGAGTTAGTGTACTTTTTGCAAGGTCTTCCTTTAATTACTATTATTGGAGGGGATTGGAATTGTGTCATTAGGAATAAGGATGTGGAACCGAGGGAGGCAGGGTGCGTACTGGGTGTGCTTTGGGATGTCTTGGGGGCGGTGGGGTGGTTGATGTGGATGAGGGGGTAGTTGAACATACGTTCATCAGACAGGGTTATGGGGCATGGATAGACCGGATATATGTGACGAGGGTTATCACAGTGTGTTCAGTAGATTATGTAGATGTAGGTTTCTCTGATCATCAGGGTGTACTTACAGTTTTAGACTGGGTTGGGGTGGTTAAGACGTATTCCAGTTATTGGATTTTAATGTTCAGTTATTAAAGGGAGTGGAGCAGGTTGAGTGTTTCGTGGGATGGTGGGAGAGGTACTGGGAGGGATGTTGGGGTATGAGAAAGGAAGGGCGGATGGGTCGGGGAGTGGGTGATATATATCAATGGTGGACAGAACAGGCAAAGCTGGCTATATGTGCGTATTATAAGAGTGCGGGTAGGGAAGAGTCGCGGTTTTGTTTTAGGTTACAAAAATATTTAGAGGGTCAGTCGAGGGATTATGTGGGGAGGAGGAGGGTTCGGTACATGGATGACATAGCGGGTTTGAAGGCACAATTGCGTGATATACAAAACGATCGATTTCAGGCGATTAGGGTAAGGAGTGGGATATATGATGTTTTATGGGGAGATAGACCATCTGTGACAGTTTTACGGGGATTTCATAAGAAGCGGAAGTGTATGACAATTATGTCTTTAAAGGTAAGTAGGGAACTAGCGGGTTATGACTCACGAAATCGTAATGACACGATTGCAAACAAACCATACCACGGGTGGGGTTCGAACCCCACCCGTTGTATGGTTTGTTTTAGCGGGGTATAGGGCGGGACAGGACTTGCGGACTATGGAAGGTATGTGTGAATATGCAGGTCACTGGTTTAAAGAGTATTTGTCCAAGAGGATAGAGGAGGTAGATGCTCGAGATGTAGTTTTTTAGAGAATGCAGTGTGGTATTGAGGAAGTGGAGAGGGTAGGGATGGAGGGAGATATAACTTAAGAGGAGGTGTGGACAGCAGTAAAAGGGATGCAGCTTGGGAAAGCACCAGGAATAGATGGCATTCCGAGTGATTTTTATGTTCATAATTGGGAGGTGCTGAGGCCATGTTTAACTAGGGTTTTTAATTTCATGAAAAGTAAAGGTCATGTGAGCATTGATCAACACACAGATGTAATCGTGTTAGTTCCTAAGGGTAAAGGGGGATAATATAGGGACTATCGGGCTATATCTCTGCTCTGTGCGGATTATAAAATTTTTGCGAGGATTTTAGGAAACAAGATGAAGAGAGTATTGGGGAAGTGCATTGCACCGGGGCAATTTGGTATACTGGGGAGGTGTATGAGGATAGGACATGGTAGGATTAGGGATTTTGTGGAAGGGGTGTTGGGGTTGGATTGGGAGATGGCCTATGATAACAGAGAGGGATATGTTATTGAGCGTGTTGCGAAAGCAGGGATTTGGTGAGGAAATCGTGGGTGGGTTCACACTTTGTATGAAGGGGCATTGGTACGTGTTCAGATGAATGGGAGGGTGGGGGAGATAGTAGGAATGGAAAAGGGTTTGCGACAGGGCTGTCCCTTATTGCAACTCCTTTTTGCCTGTTTACAGGATCCCTTTTATAGGCTGGTAACTGAAGGTGTAAGAATGCATGGGATGGTGGATGAATGTCTTACAGGTATAGTGGGATATGTGGATGATACCATAATTCTAGTAGGGGAAGAGGAGGGTTTAGCGGCAGTGAGTGGGATTATAGGTATATTTGGTGCAGCAACAGGGATGCAGGTGAATCGGGTAAAATCGAAATTGTTGGAAGTAGGAATGTGGGTCGGGGGGCATTGGGCGAGAAGTATGGATGGACAGTAGTGAATAGGATCAAAATTTGTGGGATTTTTTATTGTAATGAGAGTAGGTTAGCTAGGGTTTTAAATTCAGCTCATTGTGTGGAGGCGGCTATGAGGCGTATGGGGGGCTGGAGGCCGGGTGATGTTACTTTATTGCAACGAGTGATTGTTGTTAATGTGCTCATTTATAGTAAATTATGGCATGTGGCAGCAGTATATCCATTATTAGTAGAGGATATAGATATGTTACAAAAAAGAGTTTTGAGGTTCATTTGGGGATATGGGAGACATTGGTTAAATAAGTGGGTTGTAATGACGCCGGTGAGTAAGGGTGGTCTGGGGCTCGTGCCAGTACATCATACATTGCAGGGTACCTGGAGGGGGGGGAGAGGTAAGCGGGTGGGGGTGGTAATGCAGGAGGTTCGTAAGTGGTGGGGAGGGAAGGATCTCCTGGCATGTAAGGATATGTTGAGATGTTTATTGGCTGTCAGGGAACCGGGGAATTTAAGGGTAGGGGTGTTGGGGAGGATGGGTGGCAATGGGGATTTGGTGTTTGGGGGAAAGAGTATTTTTCCAATGTACGATTGACAGGCAGTGTGGGGATTTGAGAAAAGTTACGGTTGAGGGCGAGGATGAGGGAGATAGTTTTTCGGTTTTTGCATGGGATTTTAGCATCCCACGCTCAGTTGTGTACGATGTGGGAATTGGGATACTGCATATCATGCGGAATATTTCTGTAAGGTTTTAGGGGGTACGGGATTGGGTTGGTAGGGTCATACAGGGGGTTGGGGGAGGGGGGTTGTCTTTTTTAAGGGTTTTGAGTTTAGATGTTAGAGGTGTAAGGAATGATGTGAGGAGGGCCATCATGCATATAGTCCCTGACTATATACATGCGTCTTGGGGCATACGAGACGTGGTGGGTGATCTTACGGTTAGGGCTTTGGCAGCTACTTTCTATAGGACTAGGTGTAGGAATCAGGATTTATATGGGAGGGATTGGGAGAGGGTTTTCCCTAAGAGTTATAGGAATATGTCAGTAGGGGTCCTTTTGGGTTTTTTCGGGCTGGCTTTGAGAGGGCTGGACAGGTGGAGGTGGGAGGGGCAGGAGGGAAGGGGGATGGTTTAAGTGTCTGGTCTGAATGAATAGGGTTTATGAGTGTGTAGTAGTGTGGGGGGGGAGTTGTGTATAGGCTGGGGTATGGGTGACGGGTGACGTTTTTGTTGTTGCAGCAGGGCATGTAGACTAAGGAAACTATGTACGAGCAAAAATGAGAGGAGTGTGAGTGGACGACGGGGGACAGAGGGAAGGGGAAAGGGATGTCGAGATGAAGGCTTCCTAGGTGGGTTTCCTTGGTGGCTGTGCAGGTAATCATAAGGTTTGGATAACAACAGGGTGCGTCTCCGGAAATGTAGTTGTTGTGGTTAATAGGAAAGGGGCGGAGCTATGTCCCTTTTCTTGGCTGCATAAACATGGTGTGGTTTTTTTCGATGTGTAGCTACTTAGTTAGTTTGTTGTTATTACGTGACCTTTTCTTTTTATTTTATGGGTGGTGTTTAACCCGGTTTTGTGGTTAGGCATGAGAGTCCTTTGGATTCCTGTTATATGATTTCGTGTGTTCTTGCAGTACTGGTATATACTTGGCACCGGGTATTTACCTTCCTGTATTTGTTGGCAAATGCATATGTTGTATATATATTTAGGTGTCTTAGACGGGGTTTTTGATGTAGGATTGTATATCCTGTTTTACATTGCACGGTGAAGGTTCAATGGTTGTTTTAGTATATATTGAACATAGTGTACCTTCTCCTATGTACGTACGGTTGTTGTTGATGTGCGTAAAATTTTTAGGTGGCAGACTTCCTATGTGGAGCTTTAGAATGGGATATATGGCTTTTATAATTGTATACATGCACATTGATATGTGGTCGTTAGGACTGCTGAGTTCCTAATGTTGGTATTAGGGAGTCTGGAGAGGCGTATATATGTATTCCCTGCTTTCATCGTGTATACGCCTTAACGTGGAGAAAAATTTCTTTATTTTGAGGAGTCGTGGTGCGTCGATAGTATTTGTGTACACGGGAAATTTCTATGTATATCCTCAAGCTGTTCCTATCTTGAGTTGTATGTTAATGTCTATGTAAGGCCTTTAACTATAGTGTATGGATTTGTATCAGTGATTTGTTAATTTACGATGGTAACATTTAATAATATTAATGGTTGTGGCCTCATTGAGGAAGTATGTATGCATAACGTCTGAATATTAATTGTATTAGATGAATTTTGTATTGATCTGTATATTGTAATATGTACTTTTATAATAAAAAAAATCCTTCTTGAAGGCAGCCAGGGGTCTATTGGTAATTTCCCTTATGCATGGTGGGAGGCTGTTGAACAGTCTTATACCCCGGACACTTATTATGTTTTCTCTTATTGTACCAGTGGTGCCCCTACTTTTCACTAAGGGTATTTTGCACCGCCTGCCCAGTCTTTTACTTTACTACAGATTGATTTCTGTGTACAGATTCGGAACTATTCTTTCTAGAATTGTCCAAGAGTAAATTATGATATATCTCTCTCGCCTGCTCTCCAGTGAGTACAAGTCAAGTGCTTCCAAGCGTTCCCAGTAGTTAAGGTGTTTGATGGAACTTATATGTGCAGTAAAGATTCTCTGTACATTCTCTAGATCTGCAATTTCACCTGCTTTGAACGGAGATGTTAATGTACAGCAGTATTCCAGCCTAGAGAGAACAAATGATTTTAAAAGAATTATCATTGGCTTGGCATCTCTTGTTTTGAACGTTCTCATTATCCATCCTATCATTTTCTTCGCAGTTGTGACAGTGGCACTGTTATGATCCTTGAAGATGAGATCCTCAGACATTACCACTCCCAGGTCCCTCACATTATTTTTTCGCTCAATTGTATGATTAGAGTTTATAGTATACTCAGTTCTAGTTATTATCTCCTCCAGTTTTCCATAACGGAGTAGTTGGAATTTGTCTTCATTGAACATCATATTGTTTTCCGTTGCCCATTGGAAAACTTGGTTGATATCTTCTTGGAGGTTAACAGTGTCCTCAATAGACTACAATCTCATGCAGATCCTAGTATCGTGTTAAGGATTACATCTCTGTCTATGTTTGATATGAGGATGAGGAACAGGATACTGTGCTTTGTGGAACAGAGCTTTCACTATGGCAGCTTCCGATTTAACTCCGTTTAAAACTACTCTTTGTGTTCTACTGGTTAGAAAGTTGAAGATCCATCTCCCCACTTTGCTAGTTATCCCTTTAGCACGTATTTTGTGTGCTATTACACCATGATCACACTTGTCAAAGGCTTTTGCAAAGTCTGTGCATATTTTATCTGCATTTTGTTTTTCTTCCAGTGCATCCAAGACCATATGATAGTGATGATCCAGTAGTTGTGAGAGGCAGGAGCGACCAACCCATGTTGACCTGGATTGTGCAGTTTTTGGGAATCCAAGTGGTTTGCAATCATGCTTCTTAGTACTCTTTCAAAGATTTTCATGATGTTGGACGTTACAGATATTAGTCTATAGATTGGGTTGAACAAATATTCTGTTAGTGGGATGGAATGTGAAGGACCTGCCTAGTATGAGCCAACAGGCCTGCTGCAGTGTTCCTCCTTTTTTATGTTTCTTATAGTTCTAAGCTAATGCTTTACTGCCACCTTTATTGAGTGGGGCTATATCCGTTGTCTAAGCTCCTTCTCCATAGTATAATTAGGGCACGCGAAAGGAGTTTCTTGCAGTTCTTAATGAACACAGATTTCCACGAGTCTGGCCCTGGGGCTGAGTGCATGGGCATGTTGTCAATGGCTTTCTCAAAGTCTATTGGAGTTAGGGTAATGTCAGAAATTTGGCATATATTACACACAACCCGCACATATAAAAAGAGAGGAGCTTACGTCGTCGTAAGCTTCTCTCTTTATATGTGCGGGTTGTGTGTGTATTGTTCCAGTCACGGTATTGTGCCTTTTTTTGTTATTTTTGGCATATATTGATGGAGTTTTGAGACTCATTCATGAAAAAATCCTTTAGATTGTCGATCTTCAGACTGATTAGTGGATCGCTAAATACAGAGTCGTATTGGGATTTCAGTATCTCACTCATTTTTTGGCTGTTATCAATGTAAGTCCCATCCTGTCTGAGCAAGGGCCGATACCAGATGTGGTATTTGCCTTGTTTTTTGCATATGAAAAGAAATATTTCGAATTTCTTTCATTTTCACTAATCGCTTTTAGTTCCTCCTGTCTCTCCTGTTATTATGTTATTTGGCATCGCTGTAGAGTGAGAGGAGCTGTAATGAACACAGAGGCGCCACTAGAAGGAGTATTAGTAAGTGATGAGTCGCCATGATATATTGAGGTGTTGCTCATAGCAACACTATTAACAATAAATTTTATCTACCTCTCACATTTATTCCAAAATGACATCACACATAGGATAAGTAACATATAAGTATTTAAGACGTCTAAATTAATAATAATTGACATTTATGGAGGCTGGCGGCCACCGATCCGGGATCTGATCATTAGTGATGTATTACGTTCTCTCTCTTGTACTCTAGTTTCTAATACTAGAGAAAACGTTGTATATGACAGGGGTATCTATATAAGATCACTCATATCGAACGGAAACACTAAAACAAGCCCAATTTTCTCGATTTTTTTCCCCAAGTAGTCAGCAGTGCGCTCGTTCCCTCGATTATCTCGGAAATAAGATATAGACTTATTTCTTGTTATTGCACCATTAATAATGAACAGATTGAAAGGATTTTCTGCCCGAAATGCCCCGGCATGATAGTGGCTTTCTTTGTACTTTAGCAAACCAAAATTGTAATTATACATTGTAACATTTACAGAGAAATAAACCTTTATCATTATGAACATAAGATAATGCATGTGTAGGGGTAAACGCAGATATTCTGGTGAATGTCAAAAACCTACAACTGTTATTACAATATTTACGGTCCTCGGAAAATCGGAGTAACATTGTTTCATCAGTAGGCAGTGCCAGTATGTGCCGTTATGCTGCCAAATTTAATTTTCAGTAAATATATATTTTTTTAATTTTTTGTTGGGCGATATTATTGAAACTTCGTCCAAAAAAAAATCTTAAATGAATGTTTATTTAAGTAGACAAAAAATGAACGAAATCGGACGACAAACAAGCAAAATAAAAAAAAATGGTTGTACATGTCCTTTTTGTACCACTGGGTTGTAATAGTGTGTTACTAATTAACACTACCCCTCCTAACACATATGTGCTCAATTATTACACTGGTAATTACCTGCGGAAAGCACACAAATCTCTTACTTGGTTTATGCAGTTGCCTGCCCATGGATGGTTCGGTAGGTTACCACTACTGCCCCAACACCTGACACTAACCGCTGCAGTGTATCCTCAGGTTGACATGTACAGCGAGTAGAAGTTACTGGGCTCACTGTAGCGAGAGGCCTTGACGTTACCACGTACTTGCAGCCAGATGGACAGACTTTAGATATGATCTTTATAACCCGTTGAATCACAAAAATGTCTTCACTTCCTTCAATATATCACTACAAACTGGCATAGTGCCAGACAAGTGGAAAATAGCAAATGTAATACTGATTTACAAGGCAGATGACAGGTCCTTAGCTTCGAACTATAGACCAATAAACCTTACCTCCATAGTTGGTAAATTTATGGAATCAATAATTGCCGAAACAATTCGTAGCCATCTTGAAAGGCATAAATTGATTAATGAATCTCAACACGGTTTTATTAAGGGGCGTTCCTGTCTTACGAATTTACTAACTTTTTTCACTAAGGTGTTTGAGGAGGTAGATCATGGTAATGAATATGATATTGTGTATATGGACTTCAGTAAGGCTTTCGATAAAGTTCCACATCAAAGGCTATTGAGGAAACTTAAGGCACACGGAATAGGAGAAATTTTTTCCTGGGTAGAGGCATGGTTGACAAATAGGCGGCAGAGTTTTTGCATAAATGGGGAGAAATCAGAATGGGGACACCTCTCAAGCGGTGTCCCACAGGGGTCAGTTTTGGACCCCCTGTTGTTTACAATTTACATAAACGACATAGATGAGGGAATAAATAGCAACATAAGCAAATTTGCTGATGACACCAAAAGAGGCCGTCCAATTCATTCTAATGAGGACATTAGATCACTCCAGGATGATTTGAATAGTCTGATGCAGTAGTTTGGGAAGTGGCAGATGCACTCTAATATAGACAAATGCAAAGTTCTAAATGTTGGGCAGGAAAATAACCATGCCACATATAAACTAAATAATGTAGATCTTAATATTACTGATTGCAAAAAGAATTTAAGAGTTCTAGTTACCAGTAATCTGAAACCAAGACAACAGTGCATAATTGTTCGCAATAAGGCTAACAGAATCCTTGGCTTCATATCAAGAAGTATAAATAATTGAAGTTCTCAGGTTGTTCTACAACTCTATATATCTTTGGTTAGGCCTCATTTAGATTATGCTGCAAAGTTCTGGTCACCTTATTACAGAATGGATATAGATGCACTGGAACACGTACAAACTAGGATGACAAAGTTGATCCCACGTATCAGAAATCTTCCCTATGAGGATACTGATTTCAGGAAGGATATAGGAAAGCACTGGTTTGGTAATTGAGTTGTGGATGAGTGGAACAAACTCCAGAATTCCGTCATAGAAGTTAAGACGTGTAGTTTTAAAAATAGGTTGGATAAATACTTGAGTGGGTGTGGGTGGGTGTGAGTTGGACCTGACTAGCTTGTGCTACTAGGTCAGATGCCGTGCTCCTCCCTTAAGTGAATGTGACTGACCTGACTTGGTTAAGGCATTGGCCTGATGCAGTGTTCCTTCTTTCTTATGTATGACTTGGCGAGCGACTGCCCTTGCCTGCTTAAAATCCAAGAGACGATCCGAGGTCCGATTATACCGATAACAGTCCCATGCAACTAGTTTCAAACTCATCGCACGGGCACACGCAGGAGACCACCAAGGCACGCATGTCTGAGAATGTCTGCCTGAGGTTTGAGGAATAGAACGTGACGCTGCAGTCAAAACTAAGGTCGAAAACTGGTGCACCAGCTCATCAAGAGAAGACGAAGAAGGGTCCTCACAAAGAGCGGTGAGATGAGAGTATATGTCCCAATTCGCTCGTCCAAATTGCCAACGAAAGTTATGAGGCGGTCGGGAATAAGTAGTAGAAGTAAGGAGAATAGGAAAGTGATTACTGTCGTGTAAATCCGGGAGAACAGACCAAGCATAATCAAGTGCGATTGACGAGGAGCAGATAGAAAGATCAATGCAAGATAGAGACCAAGTGCGAGAGTGAAAATGGGTGGGAGCACCTGTATTTAAACATGAAGAGGTTGAGAAGTGAGAAGTCTCTCTAACTGATCTCCACGAGAGTCACAGTGGGACCCTCCCCAAAGATGATGGTGAGCGTTAAAATCACCTAACAACAAGATGGGTGGCGGTAGAGATCAAGAGTGCAATATTCGAGATATAGAATGCACGGGAAGGGGAGAGATATAGAGATCAAACTCTATACCATCTGTGCAAATAAATATGGGCTGCAGTATAACGCAGCAGAGAACGAACAAAGACCTGTTGATACGGTATACCAAAGCGCACAAGAAGCGGACTCTCTTTAAATGAATCATCAGGAAAGGGATCAGCAGAATGCAACAGCACATAGCCTGAAATGGGATGAATAACAGCTGAAATTTTTTTTGGCTCTTGTAACCCGACACATACTGGGGAAAACTGGGAGAGTAGCACCTGGAGCTCTCCTCGATTACCGCTGAGGCCACGAATATTCCATTGTAAATAAGTCAATATTTACAAAGACAGGTACGTCAACAATAAGAAGCTATAAAATCTATGGGCTATTAGTGTCAGTGAAGTCAATGTGTAGAGGCAACGGTAAGCATGTAAGCAAGGAGGAAACAGAATGATGTGAAGGAAAAGATTGCCGTGAGGGTCGTGAAAAATAAGAAGGGGTAGAAGGAGGCGCGTCGGTGTCCATCGAGGGTTTCGTCTCCACAATATAGTCTCAGCGGATAAGGAAGATGCCAATACCATGATTTCAGAGACAGGTGAGATAGAGCAAGTAGAGATCAGGGAGACTATGGAGGGAACCAAAGAGGTCTGAGATGGGAGGGGAGTATGAACCTGGAGAAATGCGCTGGTGGGGGCAGAAGAGTCCTGCGGTGGAACAGGAGAGGAAGGAGGTTGGAAGGTAACTGGGGCAGAAGACTGGGGAGGAACAGGAAAAGAGGGGACTATGCGAAGGGGGTGAACCTCCATCTCCATGTGAAAGTTAGAAAGGGGGTGAGAACGAGGCACTGAGGCCGAAAAGGAAAACTGTTGGGGAAGTGTGAGTACTGGAGGAATGCAAAGAGACTTGGGCTTATGAGACAGGTTCAGCTTCACAGGTAATAGGAGTGAAGAAGATGCAGGCGTGCGAGGTCTTGCAGATGGAGAAACTTGCAAGCGAGAAGTAGAGGTAAAAGTAGGTAAAGAGGTGGGGGTTTCAGAGGGTAAACCTTCAAAAGAATTAGAGACGGGGGTGAACCCGGAATACACAACACCGGAAGAGTTGGTAGGCAGGGAGACCGGTAAGGTTGGATCTCCTAGTTACTCGCGAATAAGGGATACGAGGAAGATTCCCCTAAAGGCGGAGCCGAGAGACTGCCATAGCATAAGTAAGGCCTTCGCTCTCCCTAAGACAACAGATTTCTCGTTCATTACGATAGTCCTGACAAGACGGAAAAAAGAAAGATGAGGTTCATTGCAATTGAGACAAGTGGGGGGAAGACTGCAAGATGTATCGGTATGATCCATGGCACCACAGACTGGGCACTCCCCCACAGATCTGCAGTATTTAGCGGGGTGTCCAAAGTGACAGCAATTTCGACACTGTTGGGGAGTAGGGACCACTTTACGAACCACTAGGCGATGGCCTGCAATATAAACGGAGGATGGGAGTTCACGGCAGTCAAAGGTTAAGCAGACAATGTTACTGGGAAAGCGCCTCCGCCCACGAACGGGAAGGACATACATATCCACTTTGACAATAGGAAGGTCCTGAAGGGTTGATTGCTCCAAAATATCATCACCGCAAGACAGAAATTCACTTTGTACAATGGTACGCGGTAGGTAAAACCACCGTACCAATGCAAGAATTGAGAGTAGCTGCTTGTGAACTGTGATTGGAATGTTATTAATGGAAGTAATATGGGAAAGATCATGAGCTTGTTCTGCATTCTGGACAGTAACGATGCGCACACCACTTCGAAGAGCATGAAAGAATATATTTTGGCCAAAGTGTCGTAAAAGAGCATTACCAACACTATGGTCAGGAGATGTCGGTTGTAGGGAAAAGAATTTAGTCCACTGTTACTTGTAAACATAGTGCGTAAAGGAAGTGGGTGTCGTGTAGGTCGTTTTTGGGTAGAATGAGAAGACAGCAAAGAATCGTAGTCAGTAAATGGTGTGTAACTTTTAGGCACAGTACTGCGGGTGGACCGACCCGAGGTAGGTGGGCGATCCAAAAACCGTCGCACCATATTTGGGGAAGCTAGACGCATAGTAATAGGCGTGCAAGAGGAAGAGGCACTAGAAGAAACAGGCGGAGCCTCAGCACCTAGAGTGGTCCAAAAACGAAGCCGGGTCTGAACAGGATTTGGTAACAAAAATTGGCCTGGGAGGAGGAGGGTTATCATGGAATGAAGTCTCCATGATGATGGGACTTCTTTCTTAATATTAAGAAAAAAAAGAAAGAAAAAAAAACAAGAGGGAAAGTGGATGGACAGTCACTAGAAGGCATGAAAGGGCCGTAAGTTCCTCCTCTCATCCGAGAGGACCTCGAGACCACAAGTAGTGCAGATACAGCGTTGAACCCGTGCCATACCCTACCCGTCAGGCCAGTAAACCAGCGCTCCGGGCACACTTACCCCTACCTAGAAACCGTAATGCCAGAGGGAAGGACCCCAGAGGCTACAAACGGGATATGGAAAAGGGGAGGAAGGGGAAAAAAGGGGGGATGGGGAGGATGGGATAGGGAAAGAATGATTGGGGATAATTAGGTTGGCACCAACAAAGCCCAAAATTAACACAGCTGTGCACAAGATGCATTTTCCAGTATTTGCTCTGATTTCAATGATTGTGAAGGTTCTGCAGCCCTATCAGACCCTCAAAGAGGGTTTCATAAGGCTGGTTCCTCCTTATGGAATTGAAAAGATAGAAAAATCAATGATAGCAAAATAAGATAAAAAAAAATTATTAATATGTAAAACTAGTAAAGAGCATAAAACACTTAAACATGAAATTAATCCTACTTGAAGCAAAGAGATGAAAAATGAAATATAATTAGTGACTCGAAGCTAATATGTACACAATACGTAATGGAGAATGGTGTCGTGCCGATGTTCTGGGCATGTAGCTGTGGACTGTGGCTTGGAACGCAGAGCCGTTGATGATGACGATGGGGGGGGGGGAGGTCACAGGTGGGTTTGACTGTTGACACACTGAGTAGACAAGTGTCCCCATGACGAGTAGAGATTCTGATGATCAGAGGTACCATGATTCTCTGACCACCACTTGTGAATACTTACATATTTGATGGGAGCCGACAGTCAAGTGACTGACAACTGGTCCAAAGGACACTAGTCACCTCCCACCAGGTGCAGAAGAGAGGGAAGTACCGGGAACGATGCACACGCCTAACACAACAAACATACTGCCCCACAAACTACCACCACCATTCATACTTCCACCTCTCCTTTGTAATGAACTATTCCCTCACAATGATTGCAAGTTTAAATTTTCATTAAAATTTCAAATTTGCATTTACTCAAACTAAACTTTAGGGAAGTCATACTTCTAATAGAATTCATCGTCAATAATATTTTGAAGCCAGTCAGCAAAACTATTCTTCAGCTATTCAATAAACAATGAATAACACTATTCAATAAAATTGTCAACTTGGGACTCATGCTGCCGAACAGCAGCATAAAGTCTGTGTTCAGGAAAACACAGCTGGGCTGAAATTTTGAAGCCACTCAAATGTGTCATTCCCCGGTTATGGCACAGACTCCATCAATTTTAGGTTACTTTCTATTTTATTACATTAACGGATACCAAATTTAATGGGTACTATTCTGATCTTATGATGCATCACCCATTAAATACTGAAGCGGTTCACAAGAGATAAACTGAAAATTATTTAACGTGATTTAAGTGAAATAAAAATTTTCACAGAATTTTGCATGTAAACTGGTCAGATTTTTTCCTACTCTCCGCATCGCCAAAATTTTAGGTACCTTTTTTGTTTTTTTGGAACGTTTGAAGGAAAGCCACTTTGATTTGGATTTTATTTAACCAATTCCAGGATATTGGGAATAGGGGTCAACAAGTTTGGCCATAGAGCACGTGAGCATGCAAATTGTTCCAAGAATTTTGTCCTCGTTACCGTGCCTAAGTATTGAAAATTTAATGCTCATTTGATGAGGCGTTTTTGAGCTATGAGATATAATATAGAGATATTGAAGGAAAGAAAAATCAGGCATCCTTCTGTTGTCTCAGAGATACAAACGTTGTGAATAATGGAAAGTCTATCCACAAAGTTTAAAAATGCTCTAAAAATGCCAATTCTTTTGTTTTCTTTACTCGTGTATATTCTATTTCAAATTCTCCTCAATTATACAAGAAAAAGTTATTATTTTTTTAAGGAATTCCAATTTGATAAAGTTGTTAAAACAATTGGCAAATTGACACCCAAAATCATTGTAAAAATAATCCCAATTGAAATATACAAAATGGACTGATGCCAATTAGAAAAGCAATTTCTAGTAATTACATGCAAAACAATTTAATAAAAGTGATAAAATAAAATTTACTCAACTCAAAAGGCATGTGAAGCTTACATTTAATAATACTCAACAACTCTGAAAGTTTGAAGCTGATCAGCAAATTCATTGTTTGATATTTAAAGCTGATCAGAAGCAGCATTCTTAAGTTCAGCGGATTTTAGCATTTTTATCCTGGAATATTTGGCCTCTATACTGCATGATTTGAACGTGTGGATACAAGGAAGGAATGTGGATATTATTCACACCAGAAGAAAGCTTGGGGTATTTATAAGGAAATTACCTACTTGGAGCCTCCGTGTTAAAAGCGGAAACATGGCGAACTTTCCAAACCTTGACGATATCCTTAGTGGAGATGGTAAAACACTGTCTGCGGAAATACTTCAATAAGTCAAGAAAAATTTGGAAGTCCTAACTACAAATTTATTCTCAAACATTAATGATTTTTAGCATGAAATCTCTTAGGACCATGAACGTTTTCTTGTTTGACATATTCACGATGAGTGACAACACCTCAGCAAAGAATAATTTCATTGATTTCCAAGAAACCCCAAGAAAGCTGATTTAAAAAAGCTGAGCCTGGATATCAAACACTTTTAGTGTGAGCAGATCGCAGCCTACCATACCCTGGCTTGACGATGTAAACAAAGAGTTTTTGTTCCCTTCACAACTACTACTCTGTGAAACAAGATTCTCTGCATTATTGAACCTGAAATCAGAGTGGGAAAAATCTGATTTATATGTTAGATGACATGCCAGTAACATTATCAGTAACTATACCTCGATTCTATGTTTTGATTGCGCAAAAACAATAACAAAAAAATCTCACAAGTTGTAGCTAGCTTGTGTATTTGTGATTTCTCGATTTTCTATATGTAAATATTATAAAGAAAGCCATCGTCTTATTTTTCTTTCGATCTTTGTTGCACTATTCCTTTCATTCTTACTTTCTTTCTTTCTTTCTCTCCTTCATTTGTTCTTTTTTTCTGAGCTGATAAGAGAACACGAGCAACAAATGTAACGAGTCTTGGCCATTTGCCTCGCCTTGCCTGTTAACTGAAAATCAATCCAATTATTAGCCCCTTGCACTGAAGAGAGAAAAAAGAGAGAACAGTTGTATGTACATGAAATATATTAAAAAGGGTCCCAAAAAAGTGTTGACAGTACACTGGACAGTTGGCCGTCTCAGGTAACTACGTCGTGATAAGAGCAGAGGAAGCCAGCAGACATCCCAGCGGATGCTGGTATCCGGTGTCTTCTTTGTTATGAGGCATAATTCTCCTTTTGGTAAACACGGTTTGGAGTATCTCAGGTGGTCACTAACTCTCCCTCCACAAGTGGATCTTTAACTCATTCAGAAGCTGCAATGAATAACTGCACTGCCGTCACTGACTACCCGGGATGGGTCACTGCTGCTACCTATCATAAGTGTGTTATAGGCTTTTTGGGAACTGTAGGTGAGTGAGAAGAGTGCATTTGTGATTTTGTTGTATTGGTGAAGAGAGTTGTTGTCCATAAATTAGAAGTGTCATGTTGAAGAGAGAGTTTAGAAAGTGAACGTTAAATTTTAAATGCGACGAAAGGTTGTATGTATATATATATATATATATATATATATATGCATATATATATATATATATATATATATATATATATATATATATATATATATATCATATATATATATATATATATATATATCATATATATATATATATATATATATATATATATATATATATATATATATATATATATGCATATATATATATATATATATATGCATATATATATATATATATGCATATATATATATATATATATATATATGCATATATATATATATATATATATATATATATATATATATATATATATATTTTTTTTATACACACATACATACATATAAATGCTTTATTAATAGACAGAATACATTTATAAAACACACAAACATGAACATGAATACAATGGTACAATATGTCAAAGATTATGAATCTCCTCCAGCTCCTCCGAAGCCGGACGCGAGCCGAGTATGCAGCATGCGTTACCCCTCTGGATGGCCACGCTGAGACGCTGGAACATGAACGTGGCTGCCCTTGGGTCCCTGGTGGTGTCGATGAGTCTGGAACCCAGCTCTTTAAGGAAACGTGTTGCATTTTTCCCCACGCTCCCAAGGTCTCTGATCCCACTGGGACAAATTTATACTGTTGGCTTATGTCTCTGTACTTGCCGATCTTGTACTCCTCTCTGTGGTCAGCAGCTCCTCCCTGTCGCCCAACACTGTGATGGATGTAGGTGTCA
>WNWK01013891.1:0-53517 GCA_009830355.1 Cherax destructor | reverse complement strand
GTGACGTGGTTACCACTCGCGGTTTGTCATTGGAATTCCTGCATAGAGCTGGTTGTGGAAAGTTGTCTGTCTTTTGGCTGCTGCTTAGCCTAGACAACTGTGGCGTGCACTAAACACTACTCCTTTGTATATAGTGTACATATGTGTAAATAACACTTTGTTATACTTGGTGAAGGAAAAGACAAAAGTCTTATATAATCATAATTACTTGGTGAAGGAAAAGATAAAAGTTTGGAATTAATCTAGCTGATTTTTGAAAGAAATACAATTTCAATACATCTTCTACTGTGTTTCTTTGCTCCAAGCTTCCTTTACACTCAGGTTAACAGGCCATTGAACCTGAGGTTGTGAACAGTATTTAGATAAAGGTAGAGAAGTTTTTATTGCATTTATGGATTTAGAAAAGGCATATGACTGTGGATAGGGAAGCAATGTGGCAAATGTTGCAAGTGTATGGAATAGGTAGTAAGTTACTGAAGGCTGTAAAGAGTTTTTATGAGGATAGTGAGGCTCAGGTTAGGGTGTGTAGGAGAGAGGGAGATTATTTCCCGGTAAAAGTAGGTCTTAGACAGGGATGTGTAATGTCACCATGGTTGTTTAATATATTTATAGATGGGGTTGTAAAAGAAGTAAATGCTAGGGTGTTGGGGAGAGGGGTGGGATTAAATTATGGAGAATTAAATGCAAAATGGGAGTTGACACAGTTACTTTTTGCTGATGATACTGTGCTTATGGGAGATTCTAAAGAAAAGTTGCAAAGGTTAGTGGACGAGTTTGGGAGAATGTGTAAAGGTAGAAAGTTAAAAGTGAACATAGATAAGAGTAAGGTGATGAGGGTATCAAACGATTTAAATAAAGAAAAATTGGATATCACATTGGAGAGAGGGATTATGGAAGAAGTAAATGTTTTCAGATATTTGGGAGTTGACGTGTCAGCGGATGGGTTTATGAAGGATGAGGTTAACCATAGAATTGATGAAGGAAAAAAGGTGAGTGGTGTGTTGAGGTATCTGTGGAGACAAAAAACATTATCCATGGGGGCAAAGAAGGGAATGTACGAGAGTATAGTCGTACCAACACTCTTATATGGGTGTGAAGCATGGGTTGCAAATGCTGTAGCGAGGAGGAGGCTGGAGGCAGTGGAGATGTCCTGTCTAAGGGCAATGTGTGGTGTAAATATTATGCAGAAAATTCGGAATGTGGAAATTAGGAGAAGGTGTGGAGTTACTAAAAGTATTTGTCAGAGGGCTGAAGAGGGGTTGTTGAGGTGGTTTGGTCATTTAGAGAGAATGGATCAAAGTAGAATGACTTGGAGAGCGTATAAATCTGTAGGGGAAGGAAGGCGGGGTAGGGGTCGTCCTAGAAAAGGTTGGAGGGAAGGGGTAAAGGAGGTATTGTGGGCAAGGGGCTTGGACTTCCAGCAAGCATGTGTGAGCGTGTTAGATAGGAGTGAATGGAGACGAATGGTTTTTGGGACATGACGATCTGTTGGAGTGTGAGCAGTTTAACATTTTGTGAAGGGATTCAGGGAAACCAGTTAATTGATTTAATTGGACTTGAGTCCTGGAAATGGGAAGTACAATGCCTGCACTTTAAAGGAGGGGTCTGGGATAGTGACAGCTGGGAGGGACAATTCTCAGCTGTCGTATCTGAGCTCCTCTGCAAAGACAGTGATTATGTATGTGTGTGGTGAAAGTGTTGAATGATGATGAAAGTATTTTCTTTTTGGGGATTTTCTTTCTTTTTGGGTCACCCTGCCTCGGTGGGAGACGGCCGACTTGTTGAAAAAAAAAAAAATGAACAACACTGACAGGAACAACACTGACATGAACAACACTGACAGGAACAACACTGGCATGAACAACACTGACATGAACAACACTGACATGAACAACACTGACATGAATAACACTGACATGAACAACACTGACAGGAATAACACTAACATGAACAACACTGACAGGAACAACACTGACATGAACAACACTGACATGAACAACACTGACATGAATAACACTGACATGAACAACACTGACAGGAATAACACTAACATGAACACTGACAGGAACAACACTGACATGAATAACACTGACAGGAACAACACTGACATGAACAACAATGACAAGAACAACACTGACATGAGCAACACTGACATAAACAACACTGACATGAAAAACACTGACATGAACAACACTGACATGAACAACACTAACATGAACAACACTAACATTTACAACACTGCAATATGAATGTTAACTCTGGCGAGTGAACACAGATAAGACTCTTAAGTTGTCATCTAATTACTTCAGATTCAGATTAAGATTTTTATTTCTCAGTAAAGATTACAATGTGTGGTTTAGATGTTATAAAGCAATAATTACAAAGATTACAATGTGTCGTTTACATATTATGAGACAATAATTACAAAGATGGCCACTAGCATGCCTAGCATGCCTAGCATGCCTGGGCATGCTGGGCATTTCGGGCAGTCTAAAAATAGTTCTTAATCTGTATTACAAATTACAAATGATTAATTAGATTTACAATAGTGAGGGAGGTAGTTCAGAATATTTAGATTATGACAATTTGTATAATTAGTAATGAGTATGGTTACGTCTTGGCAAGTTACATAGTTTCTATTAAAGTTCCTATATTGGAGTATATCCGGCAAACTTAAGACTAGTTTGAGATTAATTAGGCAATAGCTATATTCGGAATTTTATGTTTACTGTCCTTTGAGTCAGTGTAGGTATACTTTTCTTGCTATGTGTTGGATATGGGTGCTGAAATTCAGGTTGTTCTGTTACCATACATAATGTGTGTGTGTGTGTGTGTGCATGAATAGGTGGTTTTCATGTAGTTAGTTGATGGTGGGTTGTGTTAGTGAGATAAGATGTTTTTTGATGATAGTGTTGAAAATGGAGGCTGAGTCTGCAATTCTGGAGTTTTCAGGTAGGGAGTTCCAGATTTTAGGCCCTTTAATGTACATTGAACGTTTGTTTAGATTTAGCCGGACACGGGGAATGTCATAGAGATTTTTGTGTCTGGTGTTGTGCCTATGGGTCCTGTCACAACTATCAAGAAAGCGTTTTAGTTCAGGGTTAATATTGGAATTCATGTAGGTTGCTCAGTAGTAAGTGTGGATCTTCTGGACAGTAAGTTTAGGTCTTTGAAGAAAGGGGGGGAGTGTGTTGTCTGGGATTGGATTGCGTGATAATTCTTACTGCGGCTTTTTGTTGAGTTAATATTGGTTTTAGGTGAGTTGTTGCTGTTGATCCCCAAGCACATATGGCATAGGTGAGGTAGGAATAGATGAGTGAATAGTATAGTGTGAGTAGGGCTGATTGCGGTACATAGTAACGTATCTTAGAGAGGATCCCAACCGTTTTGGATACTTTTCTTGCTATGTGTTGGATATGGGGGCTGAAATTCAGGTTGTTCTGTTACCAAACATAATGTAGAAGGTTTTGTCAGTGTTAAGTGTAAGTTTATTGGCTGTCCTCCAGGTTGATATTTTTAGTAGCTCTTCATTAACAATGGTGTTGAGTGAGGCAAGATTTGTGTGGGAGATGACATAAGTAGTGTCATCAGCAAAGAGAATTGGTTTCAGGTGTTGTGATACATTGGGAAGATCATTGATGTATAAGAGGAAGTTTTTGGAGTAGGATGCCGTGGTCTACTGTATCAAAGCTTTCCTTAGGTCAATAAAGAGTCCTAACGGATATTCCTTATTTTCCAGTGCTGTGTCAAATAGGTCCAGCATTTTTACAATTGCATCGTTTGTGCTTTTGTTTTTCCTAAAGGGGGGGGAGGAGCATTTTTCGATATATATAAAAATTAAAATTGAAAACTTATGGAAAAATATTTTTTCTTACCAAAAAATAGTGCATCATTCTGGCAACAAGTTGATGCAATCTGCTTATTTCTATCATATTTCTAAGTATGTTTATACTAAAAAGTATTTTTTTGTGTGTGTCAGCAAAAAGATGTGTTGCTGATTAGCCAGTTTTTTTACCCCTAAAATTGCGTTTTTATGATTGTTTCATTTTAAATACACTACATGGCAACTTCTGTGAGGAGTGGTGTGTGTGTGAGCTGCGGCAGACACCTCAGTGGCCTTGCAGCCGTCGATAAGTATGGTGGGATTCACTGCTCCGAAAAGGTGGCTAAGCACTTCCGAAGCCTGTAAGTGAGAATATCTCAGGAGTAAGTTATTGACATTGTAATCCCGATTATGCAAAGAGTATTTATCATAGCATCATGATTCTTTCGCAGGGGTATAGAGGAGTGATGGTTCTATCGAACTAGAGAGCGATTTTGCGATATGTTTTACTTTTTTTTGATAGTGATTTTTCTTTTCCCAAATAAATAAATAAAAAAAAAAAAAAGGGATTTCAATAATTCATATAATGCAATCTATTGAGAGGAAGCTCAACTTCTCAAGTATTTCTATAGCCTAACTCTTCCTCTTTCATCTGATCTAAATTAGAATATTGTATGTCATAATAATTTTGTAGAGGAGGGATTGCCATAAGCTCTATCAAACAGGGCATTATATTTTTTTTTCTATATAACTCTAAGGTAAAACGTCACTAAAAACTCAGTGTCTATGTTTCAAATGCTGCTTAATTCAAAGAGAATATTCCCAATGAAATATTTGCAAAATAAAAAAAAAAGTTAAAAAATGATCCTCCCCCCCTAAAGCCAAATTGGCAGGGGTTGAGTATGTTTTGTACTGTTAATAAACGAATATAATCTCTTGTGCAAGAGTTTCTCAAAGATTTTTTATAGCAACGGTAAGTTCGAGATTGTCCTGTAGTTATTTACACCACCTTTGAGAATTGGTGTAACCCTTGCTGTCTTGAGGGATGTCGGGAAAGTGCTAGTTTCTAGTGAGCTGATAAAAGGTAGTGAAATAGCATGCGAAAGGACATGAGCCGCTCTCTTGTACAATAATGGTGGGATTTGAGACAGATTCCCTGATTTATTCTTAAGTGACTTTATAATCATGGTGACTTTAGTGGGTTCGGTAGGTTCAAGATAGAAGGAGGTTGGGAAATTTCCATCTAAGTAATCACTTGCTTGGGCGTTGGTACCTAGGATTTTACTGGCGATATTTGATCCTACGGTTAAGAAGAAGTCATTTAACTTGTTAGCTGTATCAATAGGCTGTAGTTGTGTTTCATTCGGTTTAGTTAGGACAATATCCCTAGTTTTGTTCAGTTTGTGGCCCAGAATCTGAGAGAGTGTTTTCCAGGTCTTTTTTATATATTTTCTTGTTTCGGTGAATCTGTTGGAATAGTACAATTGCTTGGCCGTTCTTATTAGTTTGGTGAGAACTGAAGCATTGTGTTTAATAGTATTTTTGTGTATTAGGCCCTGCCTATATTGCTTTTCATATTGATGCTTCTATTGATTGCTGTTAGTTAGCCGTGGGCAACCTAGCCGTTTGTTCGTAATCTGTTTCGTTTTTATGGGACAATGTTTGTTGTATAGTCTAAGTAATTTATTAAGAAATATGTCTATCCAATCATCGATACCAGTGACATTGGAGAATTCTATAGGGCAGTCAAGGGAGCCTAGCTCTGCTGTGAAGCAACTTACTGAGGCCTCGTCATGAAGTCTGAAAGAAACTTTGTTGTATTCCAGTGTTTTTTATTTTTGTATATTAAGAGGAAGGTGGGGTAGTGGTCTGGCGTGCTGTCTGTAATTATCCCTTAATAAAATTGTTTTTGCAATGATTAATTCATAGCTCCTGGACCAGCTTCATAACTTTTTTTACAGTTTTTGTTGATTTCTGGTCTATCTATTCTTAAATCTGTGTATTCTTTGCCTCCACCACCACCACCACCACTTGACCTAGTACAGACCACTTACCACCACCACTTGACCTATTACAGTCCACTTACCACCACCACTTGACCTAGTACAGTCCACTTACCACCACCACTTGACCTAGTACAGTCCACTTACCACCACCACTTGACCTAGTACAGTCCACTTACCACCACCACTTGACCTAGTACAGTCCACTTACCACCACGACCACTTGACCTACTACAGTCCACTTACCACCACCACTTGACCTAGTACAGTCCACTTACCACCACCACTTGACCTAGTACAGTCCACTTACCACCACCACTTGACCAAGTACAGTCCACTTACCACCACCACTTGACCAAGTACAGTCCACTTACCACCACCACTTTACCTAGTATAGACCACTTACCACCACCACTTGACCTAGTACAGTCCACTTACCACCACCACTTGACCTAGTACAGTCCACTTACCACCACCACTTTACCTAGTACAGACCACTTACCACCACCACTTGACCAAGTACAGTCCACTTACCACCACCACTTGACCTAGTACAGTCCACTTACCACCACCACTTGACCTAGTACAGTCCACTTACCACCACCACTTTACCTAGTACAGACCACTTACCACCACTACTTGACCAAGTACAGTCCACTTACCACCACCACTTGACCAAGTACAGTCCACTTACCACCACCACTTTACCTAGTATAGACCACTTACCACCACCACTTGACCTAGTACAGTCCACTTACCACCACCACTTTACCTAGTACAGACCACTTACCACCAGCACTTGACCTTGTACAGACCGCTTACCACCACCACTTGACCTAGTACAGACCACTTACCACCACTACTTGACCTAGTACAGTTCACTACCACACCACTTGACCTAGTACAGTCACTTACCACCACCACTTGACCTAGTACAGTCCACTTCACCACCACTTGACCTAGTACAGACCACTTACCACCACCACTTGACCTAGTACAGTCCACTTACCACCACCACTTGACCTAGTACAGACCACACCACCACCCTTGACCTGTACAGACCACTTACCACACCCTTGACCTAGTACAGTCCACTTACCACCACCACTTGACCTAGTACAGACCACTTACCACCACCACTTGACCTAGTACAGACCACTTACCCCCACCACTTGACCTAGTACAGCACTTACCACCACCACTTGACCTGTACAGACCACTTACCACCACCACTTGACCTAGTACAGTCCACTTCCACACCACTTGACCTGTACAGACCACTTACCACACCATTGACCTAGTACAGTCCACTTACCACCACCACTTGACCTAGTACAGACCACTTACCACCACCACTTGACCTAGTACAGTCACTTCCACCACCACTTGACCTATACAGACCACTTACCACCACACTTGACCTAGTACAGTCCACTTACCACCACCACTTGACCTAGTACAGACCACTTACCACCACCACTTGACCTAGTACAGTCCACTTACCACCACCACTTGACCTAGTAAGCCACTTACCACCACCATGACTGTACAGACACTTACCACAACCACTTGACCTAGTACAGCCACTTACCACCACCACTTGACCTAGTACAGACCACTTACCACCACCACTTGACCTAGTACAGTCCACTTACCATCACCACTTGACCTAGTACAGTCCACCTACCACCACCACTTGACCTAGTACAGACCACTTACCACCACACTTGACCTAGTACAGTCCACTTACCACAACCACTTGACCTAGTACAGACCACTTACCACCACCACTTGACCTAGTACAGACCACTTACCACCACCTCTTGACCTAGTACAGTCCACTTACCACCACCTCTTGACCTAGTACAGTCCACTTACCACCACCACTTGACCTTGTACAGACCACTTACCACCACCACTTGACCTAGTACAGACCACTTACCACCACCACTTGACCTAGTACAGTCCACTTACCACCACCTCTTGACCTAGTACAGACCACTTACCGCCCTAAAACTGGAAAAGTGATAATATGTTCTGATTTACAGTAAGATCACATTAAACAGGTTAAATCACAATGTGCAAAACAACCACTGTGAAAAATCACCTGAGAAATCACAGATTTTCCTGACATATAAAGTATCTCACAACCCAACCTCTGCACCACTGCCACACGTACACAACCACTACTAATATACACAGAGGTGTGTACACATTCACATACGTAGGTCTGCAATTTCTTACACAGCTGCTAAAGTGAAATTATATTGCAAAGACAATTAAAAGTAAATAAGGAAAAATCTTAAGAATAATTTTTTGTAGAATCCTGGATAAACCAAATGTAGATTACTGTTATGCAGTATTTTCAAGATATCAGTAATGAGAAATGTGATGATCTAAATGTCAAGTGAGAGACAGTTGTATTGGATGAAAATGAGAGACACTTGTATTGGATGAGAAACACTTGCATTGGTTGACACACACACACACACTTTACACAGCCCCGGTGGCCTGGTGGCTAAAGCTCTCGCTTCACGCACAGAGGGCCCGGGTTCGATTCCCGGCGGGGCTGAAACATTTCGAAGTGTTTCCTCACACACACACACACACACACATACAACAGGCCTAGTGTCTAATCGACATGTGCCTAGGACAAAATGGTAACTAACACACACACACACACACACACACACACACACACACACACACACTCACACACACACCACACACACACACACACACACACACACACACACACGCACGCACACACAGTACACTGTTCTTTTATTTTCTAGTATGTTCCTCTACTGTACTGCATTGTTATTGTATGATGTTGTTCGGTACTTGAGTGTTTCTGTATTGTTCCGTGTTACTTGTGTGTTACTGTACAGATCTCTGTACAATCTCGATCCGTTGGCAAAAAATAATAACTGTGTGGTAATAAAGGTGACCATAATGGTAGTTTCCATACATTGACAAACAACATGTCAACAGTCGATTATGCAACTTGGCAAATTCGCCTCTTTGTTTATGTCTCCTATACTGCTGTTTTATTCACTTATATGTTCCTGTACTGTACATTTGCAACCCTAGAAGCAACAACAACAACAATGTCTTTCGCAACAATTCGCTTCTTTTTATGTTATTTTTTTGCTATCTTCATCCATACATTCCCTTTCCTTTTTAATCTCTGTCTGTCTGTTATTTATTACATAAATTTTGTGTTTGCCATCACTGTGTCAATAACAGTTCTGTCATATACATTGCCTGTTATACTGTCTAGTTTACTTAAAAATAGTTTATAATTCTATATAATATTGAGTGTTTTTGTACAGTATTATAAGTAAAGGATGACATGAAAGTTAGACTTGCTATGAGACATGAAAGTTAGATTTGCTAAGAGACATGAAAGTTAGACTTGCTATGAGACATGAAAGTTAGACTTGCTATGAGACATGAAAGTTAGACTTGCTATGAGACATCACAATAAAAATGTTTTAGTTATTCTTGTCTGTTTATGAACAAAAAGATATAGATGCAAGCATCATTTTAGTTTTATGTAAATAACTTATACAGTAATGTCAAATTTAGAATACAGTCATGTAGGTAGACATAAATACATAAATGTAGCTCATAATAAAATAAATAAAAATACATTTGGTAATTATACTCGAGTTTTTATTAAATTTATTTCAAAAAATTATTTTTAAAAATGATCTTAATAAAACCCTATTGTCTGTTCTTTTTCTTTAGCTTATTATAAGTATTTAATTAGCATTTCTTAATTATGTATATTATATTAATTATATTTATGGTGCTTCATTTTCTGGCTATCATAATTAATGTTAAAGTTGACAGTAGTTGTTGCACTTACATACTTCCTCCTGGAGCTCTCACTACTCTTCAAATACTCTATTTGTAAATAAATATTTCATGCATTCATTATTTTCCACCATTTCTTCTGCGACTCAATGCTTTAGAGTTCGCACTATTAATAAGAAAATAAGAATATAGGAACACTGCAGTAGGCCTACTGGCCCATACCAGGCACGACCATCTCAAAACCAACCATTCCCACCTTATTTTTCCAACCTATTCCCAAAGCTAACAAACCTTTCACACTCTTTTATTGATCTAACATATTTTTAAATTTCCCGAAGATTTTAGCCTCTATGACGCTGCTTGGTTGATTGATTGATTGTTACTCTGAAAACGTGTACTTTCCTACGTTCTTTCTAAATATAAATTTATTCAATATATATTCGTTATTTCGAATTTTTTCTAGATTCAATTTCCTCGGAACTTTATTTATATTGCCTATGTTTATGTTTGTCTTCTACGTATATACCTCAATGTTATCTCCTATTATTTTACGTCTCTGGAGAGAGTAAAGCTCAAGGCTCTCAGTCTGTCCTCGCATGAAAGATGCTTTACATTATGTAGTTATTTTGTTATCATTCTCTGAATGTTCTCCAATACATTTATATCCATTTTCCAGTAAGGTGACCAAAACTGAGCTGGTGAGTGTTGATAAATGGTTCACAGAACCGACAAGTTGATAAATCAGACAAATGTGTAACACTTGGGCATCTTTATTATGGAAACTTTCCGCCACACAGTGCTTCATCAGTCCATTACAAACAAAAATGGTGAAGATCAGAAGGAGTTTTAGGTAATCAGTCCCTCAGCCTGGAGTCAATGTAATGAGTCCTTCAGTCTTGAAAAGAATATGAAATATGCGCGAAGGGACTTCTATACTTCGTGCATATTCAGTATTTTTTTTCAAGACTGATGGACTGAATACATCGACTCCGGACTAAGAGACTGATTACCTAAAACGCCTTCTGAACTTCACCATTCTTCTTTGTATTGGACTGATGAAGCCGCTGTGTGGCGAAATGTTTTCATTAAGGTTACCAAAGTGTTCACATGTGTCTAATTTATCATAGTCTATGTGAGATCTTATTGGTGATGTATAGAGTTGTTAAGTAACTTTTGAACTCCTGTTACTTAAATTTTTTTGCTATAAATCCAAATAATCTGATAAATTTATTGCACACAATTAGGCACAGTTGTCTTGGCTTCAGGTTTCTGCTGACCTTAACTCCCATAATGGAAGTTTATCAGAGATTAACGAAGAGACGTGTTGTCCACGCTTCACAATTGTCTGCCAAAATTCTTTTTGTCCCAAGATCAGGTCTCCCGATTTGAGAGATTATTATTTTCCCAAACAGTTTTTGTTTATTGTTAATGATTGTCTTTGTTGTTTATATTAGCAAAGAAATGGTGAAAGAAACGAAGCTGTGAAAGAATTACTAAGCGAGAAAGTCTTATTAAATTATTTATTTATTATTTATTGTAATTTATCATCTTTCTAACGAGTATTCACTGGAGTTTCGTCTTAGTTTTATGCACAACTTTATATCTTACTTTGAAGGTCTTTTGATTATTGTTGAAGATAATGTTACCATAGTGACTCCAACCCAGCTGGGAAGTAATGGTGAGTACAAATAGGTGAGTACACACACACACACACACACACACACACACACACACACGCACGCACACACAGTACACTGTTCTTCTATTTTCTAGTATGTTCCTCTACTGTACTGCATTGTTATTGTATGATGTTGTTCGGTACTTGAGTGTTTCTGTATTGTTCCGTGTTACTTGTGTGTTACTGTACAGATCTCTGTACAATCTCGATCCGTTGGCAAAAAATAATAACTGTGTGGTAATAAAGGTGACCATAATGGTAGTTTCCATACATTGACAAACAACATGTCAACAGTCGATTATGCAACTTGGCAAATTCGCCTCTTTGTTTATGTCTCCTATACTGCTGTTTTATTCACTTATATGTTGCTGTACTGTACATTTGCAAACCCAGCAACAACAACAACGATGTCTTTCGCAACAATTCGCTTCTTTTTATGTTATTTTTTTGCTATCTTCATCCATACATTCCCTTTCCTTTTTAATCTCTGTCTGTCTGTTATTTATTACATAAATTTTGTGTTTCCCATCACTGTGTCAATAACAGTTCTGTCATATACATTGCCTGTTATACTGTCTAGTTTACTTAAAAAATAGTTTATAATTCTATATAATATTGAGTGTTTTTGTACAGTATTATAAGTAAGGATGACATGAAAGTTAGATTTGCTAAGAGACATGAAAGTTAGACTTGCTATGAGACATGAAAGTTAGACTTGCTATGAGACATGAAAGTTAGACTTGCTATGAGACATCACAATAAAATTGTTTTAGTTATTCTTGTCTGTTTATGAACAAACAGATATAGATGCAAGCATCATTTTAGTTTTATGTAAATAACTTATACAGTAATGTCAAATTTAGAATACAGTCATGTAGGTAGACATAAATACATAATGTAGCTCATACTAAAATAAATAAAAATACATTTGGTAATTATACTCGAGTTTTTATTAAATTTATTTCAAAAAATTATTTTTAAAAATGATCTTATTAAAACCCTATTGTCTGTTCTTTTTCTTTAGCTTATTATAAGTATTTAATTAGCATTTCTTAATTATGTATATTATATTAATTATATTTATGGTGCTTCATTTTCTGGCTATCATAATTAATGTTAAAGTTGACAGTAGTTGTTGCACTTACATACTTCCTCCTGGAGCTCTCACTACTCTTCAAATACTCTATTTGTAAATAAATATTTCATGCATTCATTATTTTCCACCATTTCTTCTGCGACTCAATGCTTTAGAGTTCGTACTATTAATAAGAACATAATAATATAGGAACACTGCAGTAGGCCTACTGGCCCATACCAGGCAGGACCATCTCAAAACCAATCATTCCCACCTTCAGGTTGAAGTCACTGTACCCACAGTGACTTACTTCACTGCTGATGGAAGACCACTGAACCCACAGTGACTTCACTGTTGTTGGAAGACCACTGAACCCACAGTGACTTCACTGCTGTTGGAAGACCACTGAACCTACCGTCGCTACTAAACTGACAGTGACCTCAGCTTTATTTAGGAAAACATTAAAACTGTCGTAACTACTTAACCATTATACAAAAATTTCGTCTGTATAATTATATCTTACTTTCATTACATCTTTTCCTTGTAAACAGACAATAATAAAACAAAATAAATGCTTTATTGTGAAGGACATGACTTATTATGTAAAGTAAAACAAGATATCACTACATAAAACAACAGTATAGGAGACAGCAACACTGAAACTAACTAGCCAGGTTCTGGCAGTGGCTGACAATTTTTTTTTTGTCAGCGTAAGAGACTATGATGAAGTTACTAATTTTTGTTGTGCAGTGCAGATAACGATATATATATGAAATTGTATATGGGAGGTAAGTATAGATGAGAAAAATAGATCCTGGGAGATGTTGAGTGAATGTGTTGTTAACCTTAGTCATGCAAGATAATTACTTGGGGTGACATGGATATCAATATTGGAGACACTGTTGTGGAAGGCACAGTGGGGAAGCTTGCTGTGCTTGGTGTCAATAACAATATGCAACCTTCAACTTACATCAACAATACAGCAAACATGTCAACATGCAACAACGGTAAAGTAATACACACAACAATTCAAGCAACAAGGAAGAACAGTACAGTAATTTACAATAAGTGTAGCAGCATAAAATACACATTAAAAAAAACAGCATAAAATACACATTAAAAAAACAGCAGAGTAACACACAACAGTAAAACTCAAGAACAGTACAATAACACACGTAAAATACTCATAATAACACTACATTAATATAGAGGCAGAGTAGTGTAACACACAAGTATAACATTAGAACAATAAGTAAGATAGGACATAAGAACAAAACAGTGATACACAATAAAACTACAGTAGAACAGTACAGTAATAAACAAGTACCGCACAAGAACATACAAGAACATCACAGTAAAATACAGAAACACTAGAACAATATACTAATACATAAAACAACAAACAGTATTAGAGACATTATCAGAGTTGTAGCGGCCAGGTTGTAGCGGCCAGGTTGTAGCGGCCAGGTTGTAGTGGCCAGGTTGTAGCGGCCAGGTTGTAGCGGCCAGGTTGTAGCGGCCAGGTTGTAGCGGCCAGGTTGTAGCGGCCAGGTTGTAGTGGCCAGGTTGTAGCGGCCAGG
Source organism: Cherax destructor (assembly GCA_009830355.1). Classification (NCBI taxonomy): domain Eukaryota; kingdom Metazoa; phylum Arthropoda; class Malacostraca; order Decapoda; family Parastacidae; genus Cherax; species Cherax destructor. Next base: position 39,536 of record WNWK01013891.1, on the reverse strand, counting down.
TTGTAGTGGCCAGGTTGTAGCGGCCAGGTTGTAGCGGCCAGGTTGTAGCGGCCAGGTTGTAGCGGCCAGGTTGTAGTGGCCAGGTTGTAGCGGCCAGGTTGTAGCGGCCAGGTTGTAGGGCCAGGTTGTGCGGCCGGTTGTAGTGGCCAGGTTGTAGCGGCCAGGTTGTGCGGCCAGGTTGAGCTGGCCAGGTTGTAGTGGCCAGGTTGTAGCGGCCAGGTTGTAGTGGCCAGGTTGTGGCCGGTTGAGTGGCCGGTTGTAGTGGCCAGGTTGTAGTGGCCAGTTGTACGGCCAGGTTGTAGGCCAGGTTGTAGTGGCCAGGTTGTGGGCCAGGTTGTGCGGCCAGGTTGTAGTGGCCAGGTTGTAGCGGCCAGGTTGTAGCGGCCAGGTTGTAGCGCCAGGTTGTAGTGGCCAGGTTGTAGTGGCCAGGTTGTAGCGGCCAGGTTGTAGTGGCCAGGTTGTAGCGGCCAGGTTGTAGCGGCCAGGTTGTAGCGCCGGGTTGTAGGCCGGTTGTAGCGCAGGTTGTGCGGCCAGGTTGTAGCGGCCAGGTTGTAGTGGCCAGGTTGTAGCGGCCAGGTTGTAGCGGCCAGGTTGTAGTGGCCAGGTTGTAGGATCCGACTCTGAAATTCTTTTCGTCTGGAGGTCGAGTCTCACAGTTTCTTGTCCTTATTTTCTTGCCGGAAATATTTTTGTATTGTTGTGAATATTTTTCTAAATATAGAGAAAGTGAGAAAAGTGAACACGTGAACAATTAGAAAGTGAGAGAGACTTTAATTGTTCAATAATTATTTCTGGTTACTTCTTACCTTCCATAAGACAATTCATAAGTGTCGTTTTTTTGCTTTATCCAAGACAAGTTTATATCAATTATTGCTTCTTTACATCTTCCCATTTCTTACGAAGAATATCTTCAAACATTATATAACAACATTATCCATCCTGTATATACAGAAATTTATCAAAAGTTACTCAAGAATTTCCTTATTTCCCTTTCATTGCCTGTGCAAAATAATTGAACTTTTACATCTGAGACAGCGCAGATATGCGCATGAGAATATGCCCACAAGTGTGAGTGATATATGACTCAGAATATTCAACACTGTACGTTTGCTTAGGAGTTTGTATTTACATACATGTTATACGTGTCCGCTTGTACCCACCTAATTGTGGTTGCAGGGGTCGATCCAAGCTCCTGGCCCCGCCTCTTTACTGTCCGCTACTAGGTCACTTTCCATGCTCCATGAGCTTTATCATACCTCTTCTTAAAGGTATATATGGATCCTGCCTCCACTACATCACTTCCCAGACTATTCCACTTTCTGACCACTCTGTGACTGAAGAAATACTTCCTAATATCCCTGTGACTCATCTGAGTCTTCAGCTTCTAATTGTGTGTACTCACCTATTTGTACTCACCTATTTGTGGTTGCAGGGGTCGATTCATAGCTCCTGGCCCCGCCTCTTCACTGATTGCTACTAGGTCCTCTCTCTCCCTGCTCCATGAGCTTTATCAAACCTCGTCTTAAAACTATGTATGGTTCCTGCCTCCACTACGTCACTTTTTAGGCTATTCCACTTCCTGACAACTCTATGACTGAAGAAATACTTCCTAACATCTCTTTGACTCATAGGAGTCTTCAACTTCCAATTGTGACCCCTTGTTTCTGTGTCCCCTCTCTGGAACATCTTGTCTGTGTACTCACCTAATTGTACTCACCTAATTGTGGTTGCAGGGGTCGAGACTCAGCTCCTGGCCCCGCCTCTTCGCTGTCCGCTACTGGGTCTCTGCTCTCCCTGCTCCATGAGCTTTATCATACATTGTCTTAAAACTATGTATGGTTCCTGCCTCCACTATATCTTTCTCTAGACTATTCCACTTCCTGACTACTCTGTGGCTGAAGAAATGCTTCCTAACATCCCTTTGACTCATCTGAGTCTTCAGCTTCCAGTTGTGTCCTCTTGTTTCTGTGTTCCCTCTCTGGAACATCCTGTCACTGTCTACCTTGTCATTTCCTCGCAGTATTTTGTATGTCGTTATCATGTCTCCTCTGACCCTTCTTTCCTCCAGTGTTGTTAGTCCTATTTCCCTCAACCTTTCTTCATAGGACAGACCCCTGAGTTGTGGCACTAACCTTGTAGCAAACCTTTGCACTTTCTCTAGTTTCTTTACGTGCTTGACCAGGTGTGGGTTCCAGACTGGTGCTGCATATTCTAGTATGGGCCTGACGTACACGGTGTACAGTGTCTTGAACGATTCCTTGTTAAGGTAACGGAATGCTAATCTTAGGTTTGCCAGACGCCCATATGCTGCCGCAGTTATCTGGTTGATGTGTGCCTCCGGAGACGTGCTTGGCGTTATACTCACCCCAAGGTCTTTCTCCTTTGCCGAGGTTTGTAGCCTTTGTCCGCCTACCCTGTACTCTGTCAGCGGTCTTCTTTGCCCTTCTCCGATCTTCATGACTTTGCATTTGGTGGGATTGAATTCGAGAAGCCAATTGCTAGACCAGATGTCAAGCTTGTCCAGGTCTGTTTGAAGTCCTGCTTGGTCCTCTTCCGATGTGATTCTCCTCATTAATTTCACATCATCTGCGAACAGAGACACTTCTGAGTCTATCCCGTCAGTCATGTCATTTACATATACCAAGAATAACACTGGTCCTAGGACTGACCCCTGCGGTACACCGCTCGTCTCAGGCGCCCACTGTGTGGTGTGTGTGTGTGTGTGTGTGTGTGTGTGTGTGTGTGTGTGTGTGTGTGTGTGTGTGTGTATGCTTTTGTGTATACTCACCTATATTTTCTCGTAGTTTTCAATACTTCATTAGTTTGATTTCAGTGTTTGGAAATTTGCGTTGTAACCATTGATCTTACTGACCTTCTCCTTTGTTTACATTCCATCTTTCATCACCAACAATCCTTGTTTACGGTGCCATGGGAAGGATCCCCAGTACCAGCTGTACAGTTACTGCTTTAACTTGGAACTACACTTCACTAAACACTATGTTCTTTTGTTCTTCTCAATGCACACTGATATTTTCTTGAAGTATTTTAAGGAATGTGTAAATGCACTTTACGACTCACACGCATTTTTCAGCATTTTTTCTGCTCGAAGGTCAAATCGAAAACCACTAATTGTTTGGAGCTGACACACCAGCATACACCAGCACACACCAGCACACACCAGCACACACCAGCACACACCAGCACACACCAGCACACACCAGCACACCAGCACACACCAGCACACAACAGCACACACCAGCACACACCAGCACACACCAGCACACACCAGCACACACAGCACACACACCAGCCACACCAGCACACACCAGCACACACAGCACACACCACACACACACCAGCACACACCAGACACACACCAGCACACATACCAGCACACACCAGCACACACCAGCACACACCAGCACACACCAGCACACACCAGCACACACCAGCACACACCAGCACACACCAGCACACACCAGCACACACCAGCACACACCAGCACACACCAGCACACACCAGCACACACCAGCACACACCAGCACACACACCAGCACACACCAGCACACACCAGCACACACCAGCACACACCAGACACACAGCACACACAGCACACACCAGCACACACCAGCACACACCAGCACACACCAGCACACACCAGCACACACCAGCACACACCGAACACCAGCACACACACCAGCCCACACCAGCCACACCAGCACACATCAGCACACACAGCACACACCAGCACACACCAGCACACACCAGCACACACACCAGCACACACCAGCACACAACAGCACACACCAGCACACACCAGCACACATCAGCACACACCAGCACACACCAGCACACACCAGCACACACCAGCACACACACCAGCACACACCAGCACACACCAGCACACACCAGAACACACACCAGCACACACCAGCACACACACCAGCACACACACCAGCACACATCAGCACACACCAGCACACACCAGAACACACACCAGCACACACACCAGCACACACCAGCACACACCAGCACACACCAGCACACACCAGCACACACCAGCACACACCAGCACACACCATCACACACCAGCACACACCAGCACACACTAGCACACACCAGCACACACCAGCACACACCAGCACACATGTGACCTTCTTAACACAAGAGCACGAGATGCAATGACCACACAGAGATGTAGTGATCTGGTATACTTAGTAACAAAAGATACATGAAGATCACATTCTTATACATAGTAACACAAAGATACAAATATCACACTGTTATATATAGTAACAGCAGAATTAAGAGGATCACACTGTTATTCATAGTAACGCGCTAAATATAAAGATTACGTTGGTATACATAGTAATACCTGAGATACAGTGATCACATTGTTGTACATTGTAACACCAGAGTTAGAGTGATTTAGCTGTTATACATAGTAACACCAGATACAATGATCACCCTGTTATACATAGCAACACCCCAAAAAAATTAAACAAATTCAACGCATAAATATAAAGATCAGATGAAAAACAGATGGTGTGGCTGGCTGGGAGGTTCCTCTCTTCTGGCTGGCTGGGAGGTTCCTCTCTTCTGGCTGGCTGGGAGGTTCCTCTCTTCTGGCTGGCTGGGAGGTTCCTCTCTTCTGGCTGGCTGGGAGGTTCCTCTCTTCTGGCTGGCTGGGAGGTTCCTCTCTTCTGGCTGGCTGGGAGGTTCCTCTCTTCTGGCTGGCTGGGAGGTTCCTCTCTTCTGACTGGCTGGGAGGTTCCTCTCTTCTGGCTGGACCAGGTTTACATGGATACAATGATCACATGTAATAACATGGGAGGACAGCCAGAGTTCTTTGTGACCTCCCCTGTTATTATATCTACCTGTATGTATTGATATTATAACACTTGTGTTATAATATCATATATTTGCAGTGTTGCATGAAGTTGCCCTCATAACACACACTCAGCACTCATCAACAATGTTATACACACTCAGTACCACTATTCACACCATGTAATTATTGTTTCTTACTGAATTCCTGTGACATTCAGATTCATTATTTATTGTCTCTTAATAATACAAATAAGGTACAACTATACATTATTTATTATTTATATCATTGAGATTCTTATACATCGTGAAGTAACTTTATTGTAAGAACATTTTGTCCACTAAAATAAAGTTATGCATAATAACACTAGAGATACAGAGATCACACTGTTATACATAGTAACACCATGAATACATACACCAAACTGTTATACATGTTAACACAGAAGATACAAAGACGACGTTGTTATAAACAGAAATATGCATAAAATTAATTTTAACAGATTACAAACTATGGCATATAAATAGAAAAATAAAATTTAAAATAATTGGCCTCTCCATGGTGGTCTAACCGGACGGGAAGTTCTTCTCTTCTGGCTGGACTACGGTACCAGACTACCCGGGTGGGTGTATTTACAGAGCACAGATTTCTGTGTGTCCCTCTCTGTAATTACATCTGTCTGTATATAAGGATATTAAAACAATTGTTCTAATATCATATATGGGCAGTGCTCCATGGGGAGGCTACATTTGAAGAGTTAAGTTCCTCTCTGAGGAAATGCTGTGTTTGGGGTTCACAGCTCTCAACGTCCCCCTCAAATGTACTATAACAGGTCTTTTTTTTCTTCTGATACGAAGCTGTTTTGTTAACCGAGTGTACAGCAGTTTATTACACATTATTAACAAGTGTTGAGTGGGTGTGGGAGTGTTGAGCACATTATTACACATCGTCAAAGAGTGGTGAGTGTGTTAAAGAATACTAAGTGGGCTTGGGAGTGTAGAGTACATCAGCACACACTGCCACAGAGTGCAGTGATTGACCAGGTCACTGCCACAGAGTGCAGTGATTGACCAAGTCACTGCCACAGAGTGCAGTGATTGACCAGGTCACTGCCACAGAGTGCAGTGATTGACCAAGTCACTGCCACAGAGTGCAGTGATTGACCAAGTCACTGGACAAACATCAACATAGATCGAAACGTTGTTCCATCAAAAGACTGTCCGGTAAAGAATATATTTTCTTCACCTTATTAAATGGCACAAAGCATCACCTATTTTTAAAAAATATTTAATATAACAAAGGAAGTTATGTGAGTAATTACAGTAACTCATCTTGAGATCAAATATTGAAATTACTAGTCGCACATTGGAGTATAAAATGACATAATTAATATTTTTTTTATAATCTTTGACTTGTTAAGATTCAAGAAGGTGAATGTTTCCTGACACATGTAAACACACTCGAATAACTGTACATAGATAAGAACCATTGATGGACATTAATTGAAACATGTAAATGTTATGAAGATCAGTTATCTTTAACTGATCTTGTAGTTTAATGTTCTCAGGTTATAGAGAGAAATATTTATTGAACAATTGAACAATGATGTATAATATTAGGTGCCTACAACACATCAGGTACCAGCAATATTAGCTGAAGTACCAAACATAAATATCTGACGAAATATACTGTGTGATGGACAGTTTATAATGGTGATGAAAATAAACTTTATCAAGTTATAACTTGATCAGTCTCAGCACTGGTATAATGTGTTCTTCACATTATAACATTCTGAGACTGATCACACACACTCAGCACTCATTAACACTGTTATAATGTGTTCTTCACATTATAATAGTACATTAGTACTCATTAACTGTTATAATGTGTTCTTCACTCACATACACACTCAGTACTTCTATTCACAACAATGGAGAGTCATTTAATGAATGTTACCTGCGACCAGAGTTGCCACTGAGACAAAAGTCGCGTCTTTGATAAGTGCTGAATTAATTACAGGTTTTCTTTAATATTGTTTTTAATGTAGTTTGTGTTTTGGTTAGTGTGTTTTCCTGTGACAGTCTGTGACTCCCACAATTATTAACTCTCACATTGTTAAGTTTACTCTAAACTTATTAGAGATCTCTAAACTCTTCAGCATATAAAAATAAAAGTATTAACAGCTTGTGAAAAATACATCACAATATTATGTGATGAAAGGAAGAATGAACTTCAAGAAAGCTGAAGTTCTCCTCAGTATTTTATCTTCCACAAGATCATTGTGATGGTAACTCCATTGTTTTATAACTTATCAACTACACTATGGTCATTAATACTTCAAGAAATATTTAAACCATTAATAAAGAGAACATTAGTCTCTAACACAGAGACCAAATTTAACACTGAGTGTATATACACAGGGTGTACACTGGGTGTACACAGGTGTACACTGGGTGTACACAGTGTGTACACTGGGTGTACACAGGGTGTACACAGGGTGTACACAGGGTGTACACTGGGTGTACACTGGGTGTACACTGGGTGTACACTGGGTGTACACAACCTTGGCAAGACAGGTATTCTTGACAAGTGAAAGCGTCACATTGTTTCTTTGATTATTATTAATGCTAAAATAGTTGACATGTAATAATGAATGTATATTATTATGTATTCTATTTAGCATATTATTATTTAAATTTAAATTTTATGACATACACAAATATAAAGAAAAATATATGAAGACACATGTAGACTGGAGGTGAGTACCATTAAATTCCGGCTCTCCTTCCCACAGTCTGGCCACCACGTCCATCATAGGAACATTGTTCAGTTTTGATTGTTAGAGTCGTCAAAAATAACATGATAATGAAGGTAAAGATGTGTTACACATCTGTACACTGGGATAATGATGATAATAATAATAATAATAATAATAATAATAATAATAATAATAATAATAATAATAATAATAATAATAATAATAATAAAATAATAATAATAATAATAATAATTATAACAAATAATAACATTAATAATTACTATTATTAATTAATCACATAGCAAAAATGGTTAAAACTATGTTGATGGATGGATTGAAAGTTGAAATAAAGTAAGAGAAGAACTTTTGATCAAAGGAGTGTTCAGGGGAGAGACAGTGCCAGGTCTTGACCCAGATGCAGGGTAGGTAGTGGTGTGGCTTTACTGGATCTTAGTGAAGGTGCGTGATGGTAAAGTCAATAAAGAGAGATCTTGATGTTGGCTCACGAACATTAACTTGATGCTGTCATTAAGATCCTTCGTGTACGTCTCATTATGTGTTAACATACATTCGTTGATGGTTAGAATGTTCATGAAATTATTTACAGGTTCTCCAGATGTCTTAGTGTTGTCTAACTTAATCTTGTTCTTGTTCATGAGTACAGGGAAATATGTTATCATATTTTTTTTCTTACCTATATTGTTGTAGTTACTGTACTTTTTTGTATGTTACCATTTTTGCATTTAGCTTTATAATTTTTCCCAATACTCAACTCTACCTTTTTCGTCTCCCGTTTTGCATGTGAATGTTGGCCGAGGTCAGTTATTTCATGCTATAGTAAATGAGTTCATGACTGGGTGGGATAAAATAATTTGGGTTAATTTTTCTTAGGTAACAAATTATCTTATACTTATGCCATCGAGGCGGCAGTAATTTATTATACATATACAATAAATCTATCAAGAAATTAATGGTTAAAATTAATCTGCTGCAATACGAGCAATATCAGGATGTACTTCACAATCACACAACATACATCATACATCAACATACATCATACATCACCATGCATCATACATCAACATAATATAGTATCACAGACGTTAATTAACGAGAAGTCGTTCTGGCCAGGTTGCACCAGTCACTAAAAACAAAAAACACTTTATTTTTTTGAGCTAATTATTTATATTTCTTTCCTTAGATAATTTGTAGTGTGTGTGTCAGGTTAGATCATCTCTCACTGAAATATACAACCACACTGTGGCTGCCGTCACAGAGGCCTGGAGATATAAAATGAAAAAAAAATAGGAAATGCACTTGAAATAAAATTATGCGACCACTGTCAGTCTCAGAGTTATCTCTGAGTTACCAGACCCTGCCACGTGAAGGCCAGTGGTTCGTCTTTAGGGCCCACTCCCCCACACTCTCTACCATCTTAGAGTTTCTCTCAGGTCCATGTGTCCAAGAGTCCACCTGTGTCCGCTCAGGTATTCTCCTTTTCCCACTTGTCCAAGGTATGTCCCTCTATCTCTTGCCTTCTCTCTGGTTACCTCTGTGTATATTTTAGGTATTTTACAATTATATAAGTTATGTAAACTACTTGACTCAATATTACCTCAGTGTTGAGAAATGTTGTGGCGCTGCCGACAAGATGTGGTAAAAGACACTTATATTCAGTCCTAATACAGAGATAACTAAGAAACTTCTACTACTACCTGGCGGCTCTCCACCTCGGACTCCTTCTACTGTATTTACTCGTTTCTTAGTTATTCCTACATTAGCACTGAAGAAACCACTCGTGGCAAAAAGTTTTCTTTAATAAATGTACTAAACAGTACATAAGTGTATTTTTCCACATTATCTCAGTATTCTATGGGGAAAAGCATTAAGTCCATGATTGGAATTAAACATAATTATGTGTAGGCTTCTTATCACCTTTAACAGCATCAATGCTTCCTAATACTCTTTACCTATCTAGGTTATTTTTTTTGTTATATTTTTCTCTCATGTAGTACGTCAGTCTGGTGTCGATCTGTCACAGCTGCGCATCTGAACAGATAGATGAAGATTGCAGTGAGGATATTGTGAAAAATAATTGTAGATATTTGTCTAGATTAAAAGACATATGATGTACATTTTTTTAATGACAGCATTTCGTTCTGTATGGAACTTTATTAAGCGAGAGAGAAAACGTTGACGCTGTCTCGCCCTTTTTATCTAAGATACTGATTTTGTACATGAGAAAATGCTAAATACACCTTCAAAATATGTTAGATCGAATTTCTAACCATACCACGGACGGGATTGCAATCGTGTCATTACGATTTCGTGAGTTGAATTTCTTGATAATACGGTCTGATATAAATTCTGAATTCGCATATTTTTTTATGAATTTAGGATTAAATTTGCAGATTAAATGAACTCTTAAGAAGAGTTCATTTAATCTACAAATTTAATCCTAAATTTATAAAATAAATATGCAAAGTCAGAATTTATATCAGTCTCGCACAGTGTGAAAATAATAATGACTAACAACATGCTGACTGACAACATGCTGACTAACAACATGCTGACTAACAACATGCTGATTAACAACATGCTGACTAACAACATGCTGACTAACAACATGCTGACTAACAACATGCTGACTAACAACATGCTGACTGACAACATGCTGACCAACAACATGCTGACTAACAACATGCTGACTAACAACATGCTGACTAACAACATGCTGACTGACAACATGCTGACTAACAACATGCTGACTAACAACATGCTGACTAACAACATGCTGACTAACAACATGCTGACTAACAACATGCTGACTAACAACATGCTGACTAACAACATGCTGACTGACAACATGCTGACTAACAACATGCTGATTAACAACATGCTGACTAACAACATGCTGACTAACAATATGCTGACTAACAACATGCTGACTAACAACATGCTGACTGACAACATGCTGACCAACAACATGCTGACTAACAACATGCTGACTAACAACATGCTGACTAACAACATGCTGACTAACAACATGATCATTGGAGAAACCAGGTATACTAAAAAATCCGGGAAAAAGGAATTAATGTACAGTTGCTATGGATCCCATCACACATTGGATTACTCCTTCATGATAAAGTTGATATATTAACCAAGAAGAGTATCCAGAAGGAGAATGTAGAATATAACTTTGGAATATTATGAGAGAAGTAAATAATGAAAATGAATGTTATAGGAATACACTCAGAAGCCTGAGTAGATCTATAACCCACTAAGATAACTTGAACGTAGATAAGTATGTTTATGGAGCAATTTGCAATGTGAAAAGACTGACTGGTGTTGTAGTGGCCAGGCTTAGGCTTGGTTACAAGCACTTCTGGCAGTTTGGGAGACACAGATTATGATCAAACCAATTATGTGGTCAGGCATATGGTCACTGTCCTGAACACTATGTGCTTAATTGTCCACTTAATGAGGAATATATAGATAGACAGTATAATAACCTATGTGACATGTCAAGATATCTTATTAATGAAAATAAGATACCGGATACTCTAAGCAAATTTCCTAAATTTGCTTGCAACAGATGAGTGAACTATAGATATAAATCCAAGTCTATTCCTGTTAACCCTTTTTGGGCCTAGTTCCTAGGCCTTCTGTGCATCCATGTGCTCTTGCGCTACCGTCCACAGGATGAATATGGGGTGTACAATAAACTAGCCACCACTTCGGTGGGAAAATCTAATTTCCCCTGGCTTCCCTCTCCCCACGTCTTCCTTGCTAGCGCTGAACCTCCTTTCATCCAGAATCCTCAGCCTCCCCACAGGTAAAACCTTATGACCTTCCTGGCTACAAGCCCAACAAGGTCTCCACGTGCAAAAATTCACATTTTCCATTCACTTTGCATCATTTTTTATATCGTTTAGCCAATGGATTTCTAATGTTTAACAGTATGGCAATGTAATATACTAATATTTTATGGTACAACCTCTCAACATAATTAGAATTTGTGATCCGTGTAAACCTATTGTAATAGAGACCAATTAAAACAGTTCTGGCTAATTAAACATGAGAATCTAACAAGGTATACACTCACTGGCTGATCAAAATTAATGGTGTATGGGAAGTATTAACTCAGGCCAGTCAGGGATCTCTGATGGTTGCATTTAATTCTTATTATTGACTTACTGGTGCTATTTGTGCTATTACAAATTATGTCACCCGAAGTAAATTTGATATGAAGATTACTATTAAAGTGTCTAATTTAGTGGCTTAATGTTAGGTAAATACTAGGCTACCACTCTGAAACACGTGAGGCGAAGAGTCTCCTAACTGATGGGGTCAGGAGTTGATCTTGGAACATGGTGATAGAAGAGTCTCCTAACTGATGGGGTCTGGAGTTGATCTTGGAACATGATGATAGAAGAGTCTCCTGACTGATGGGTCAGGAGTTGATCTTGGAACATGATGATAGAAGAGTCTCCTGACTGATGGGGTCAGGAGTTGATCTTGGAACATGATGATAGAAGAGTCTCCTGACTGATGGGGTCAGGAGTTGATCTTGGAACATGGTGATAGAAGAGTCTCCTGACTGATGGGGTCAGGAGTTGATCTTGGAAAATGGTGATAGAAGAGTCTCCTAACTGATGGGCGTGCAAGGAGGTTGATCTTGGAACATGATGATAGAAGAGTCTCCTAACAAATGATCTTGGAACATGATGATGAAGAGTCAGGGGCGGGTTGATCTTGGAACATGATGATAGAAGAGGTCTGATCTTGGAACATGATGATAGAAGAGTCTCTGACTGATGGGGTCAGGAGTTGATCTTGGAAACATGGTGATAAAGAGTCTCCTGACTGATGGGGTCAGGAGTTGATCTTGGAAAATGGTGATAGAAGAGTCTCCTAACTGATGGGTCAGGAGTTGATCTTGGAACATGATGATAGAAGAGTCTCCTAACTGATGGGTCAGGAGTTGATCTTGGAACATGATGATAGAAGAGTCTCCTAATCAATGATGGAGGTGCAGGAGTTGATCTTGGAACATGGTGATAGAAGAGTCTCCTGACTGATGGGGTCAGGAGTTGATCTTGGAACATGATGATAGAAGAGTCTCTACTGATGGGTCAGGAGTTGATCTTGGAACATGTGATAGAAGAGTCTCTGACTGATGGGGTCAGGAGTTGATCTTGGAACATGATGATAGAAGAGTCTCTGACTGATGGGGTCAGGAGTTGATCTTGGAACATGGTGATAGAAGAGTCTCCTGACTGATGGGGTCAGGAGTTGATCTTGGAAAACAAATGATGATAGAAGAGTCTCCTGACTGATGGGGTCAGGAGTTGATCTTGGAACATGATGATAGAAGAGTCTCCTGACTGATGGGGTCTGGAGTTGATCTTGGAACATGATGATAGAAGAGTCTCCTGACTGATGGGGTCTGGAGTTGATCTTGGAACATGATGATAGAAGTAGCTGTATGTATATTTTACCCGAAATATCGATGATTTGTATTGTAACAGATAGTCAACATCCACCAGACTGATTCCTCAGAACAGTTGCAGTGATTCAACATCAAGAGACTCGTACATGAAGAAATCTGATCCAAATCAAGAAACTTGAACTACAGTGTGATGCAGTACATAGTGGACAACCCTTCATGCTCTGGGTATCCAAAATTATATACTTATTCTTCACACCATTCTCTGTAAAAACGATAGATTGATGTGCATGAAAATCCAGGAGATTAGTGGTTTTTGAGATACTCGCACCAACCGTTGTTTCCAATGCCTAAAAATATATCTGCATGTTTTTAGTCATTGAGGTGCTGCTATGTGATTGGCTGATCAGTTATTTGTACTATCGAGCAGTGCACAGGTGTACCTAATAAATTGACCACTTTGTGTACTGGGACTTACCTAGTACTAGAAGGGTGTACTTGATAAAGTGGCTACTGATTGTGTGTGTGTTGTGTGTGTGTGTGTGTGTGTGTGTGTGTACTCACCTAGTTGTGGTTGCAGGGGTCGAGTCATAGCTCCTGTGTGTGTGTGTGTATGTTTGTATGTGTGAGTGTGTGTGTGTGTGGGTGTGTGTTTGTGTGTGTGTGTGTGTGTGTATGTGTGTACTCACCTATATGTAGTTGCAGAGGTCGAGTCATAGCTCCTGTGTGTGTGTGTGTGTATGTTTGTATGTGTGAGTGTGTGTGTGAGTGTGTGTTTGTGTGTGTGTATGTGTGTGTGTGTCTGTGTGTGTGTACTCACCTAGTTGTGGTTACAGGGGTCGAGGAATAGCTCGTGTGTGTGTGTGTGTGTTTGTATGTTTGTATGGGTGAGTGTGTGTGAGTGTGTGTTTGTGTGTGTGTATATGTGTGTGTGTGTGCAGTGGTCGAGTCATAGCTCCTGGCTCCGCATCTTCACTGGTCGATACTAATTCACTCTCTCACTGCTCCATGAACTTTATCATACCTTTTCCTAAAGCTATATATATATATAGGAACTTGCTTCCACTACTTCACTCTCCAGATTATTCCACGGGACCACACAATCCTCGTGTGGCCCCGTGGACTAGAGCGTCATGTGTTTTCGCTCACCATGAGGCGGGCCAAAGCAGCATGGGTTAGACTCCTTAGCTAGTCGCAGTGTTGTCATTGATCAATACCACTCGTTCGTGGGTACAATATTATATACAATAATATATATGAGTGAAAAACTCATCATAAAAACCAAGGACCACAGGGCGGCCAGCTTTCTCTTTCAGAGACTCATTGTTGCGATCCAGAGGGGAAATGCCTGCAGCATTCTGAGCAAGCGGCCCACTGCCGGGAAGCTGGACGAAGTATTCGAGATGTAGCTCTTGAGTTGTTATCTATGTTGTTTTACTCCCTATTGTATTTTTGTCAATGTATTTTGTCAAGGTATTTTGTCTTTAAATAAAGTATATATAAAATATATTATTTTCTCTGAGAATGAGGGTTCCCAGGACAGTTCCCGAGGTGGTACCTCCCTACACACACACACACACAACAATACATGTATATATATATATATATATATATATATATATATATATATATATATATATATATATATATATATATATACTAAAAGTATTTGTCAGAGGGCTGAAGAGGGGTTGTTGAGGTGGTTTGGTCATTTAGAGAGAATGGATCAAAGTAGAATGACTTGGGAAGGAAGGCGGGGTAGGGGTCGTCCTAGAAAAGGTTGGAGGGAAGGGGTAAAGGAGGTTTTGTGGGCGAGAGGCTTGGACTTCCAGAAAGCATGTGGAGCGTGTTAGATAGGAGTTAATGGAGACGAATGGTTTTGGGACATGACGATCTGTTGGAGTGTGAGCAGGGTAACATTTGTGAAGGGATTCAGGGAAACCAGTTAATTGATTTATTTGGACTTGAGTCATGGAAATGGGAAGTACAATGCCTGCACTTTAAAGGAGGGGGTCTGAGATAGTGACAGCTGGGAGGGACTTTTCTCAGCTGTCGTATCTGAGCTCCTCTGCAAAGACAGTGATTATGTATGAGTGTGGTGAAAGTGTTGAATGATAATGAAAGTATTTTCTTTTGGGGATTTTCTTTTTTTGGGTCACCCTGCCTCGGTGGGAGACGGCCGACTTGTTGAAAAAAAAAAAAAAATATATATATATATATATATATATATATATATATATCGTGCCGATTAGGTAAAACTTGGGATTTTGGCTTAAATAGCAACGCTCACCTTGCCATATAAGACAAGTGAAAATTTGTGTATGCAATAATTTCGCCAAAATCATTCTGAACATAACGAAAAAAAATATATTTCATTGTCTTTGTTTATTATTAAATTAATGTTAACGTATCTAAAATATATTTAGTTGGGTTAGGCTAAATTAAATTGTGCTTGTTGTAATAAGGTTAGGTAGGTTTTCAAAGTTTCTCTTGGTACAAAATTATAAATCCTTACATTAACATAAATGAAAAAAAATATATCTTTAAACGTATAAGAATTTTTTTTCGAAAGAACTTAATTTTAGATGAGTTCTTGCTAATTGACCAGTTTTACCTAATCGGCACGACATATATATATATATTATATATATATGTCGTGCCGATTAGGTAAAAACTTGCGATTTTGGCTTAAATAGCAACGCTCACCTTGCCATATAAGACAAGTGAAAATTTGTGTATGCAATAATTTCGCCAAAATCATTCTGAACATAACGAAAAAAATATATTTCATTGTGTTTGTTTATTATTAAATTAATGTTAACGTATCTAAAATATATTTAGTTGGGTTAGGCTAAATTAAATTGCGCTTGTTGTAATAAGGTTAGGTAGGTTTTCAAAGTTTCTCTTGGTACAAAATTATAAATTCTTACATTAACATAAATGAAAAAAAAATATCTTTAAACGTATAAGAGAAAATTTTAGAAAGGACTTAATTTTAGATGAGTTCTTGCTAATTGACCAGTTTTACCTAATCGGCACGACATATACAGTGGTACCCCGGTTTACGATGGTCCCCAAACTCACCCTTTTATGTAAGTTTATTTTTTTAAATGCTTTTGTAAGTGTAATTTTGGGGTCTAAAAGGACTAGTCTATTTTACAACTTTTCTTAAGGAGATAAATTCGTTTGGTAATGGCACTTGAACAGCATTCTGGAATGAAAAATATCGTAAACCGGGGTACCACTGTATATATATATATATATATATATATATATATATATATATACATATATATATATATATATATATATATATATATATATATATATATATATATATATATACGTTCTCTTGATTTCTATCTGTATCCTTATGTAGTTATTATGATCTTCGAGATTATCAGAGAGATAGACATTGGTGGATTGGCAGATAGATAGAAAGAGAGACAGACAGACAGACAAAAAAAGAGAGAGACACAGAGATAAGAGAGGACTTGGAACCCCACACTGAGGCTGTGTTGAGAATAACTATTTATAAGTGAGTCAAAGAGAAAACTTTTCCTTTATCCTTCTTGCTCTGGCCACTACCGACATACCATAATGAAAATATTGGTTGAAATTTACATAAGAGATGGAACTAGATGGAAGACATGGGCTACAACTTCCTCTACTAAAATAATATTTCTTCTATCTAAAATTACTTGTGATACTTCAGTGTCACTTACGGAACTGTATTTACCAGTGGATATTTTTCAGTTTTTCACCAGTTCCGCTGTGACTATCACAACCCTTTTCCTCGACCACTACTAATAATACTGTCCTGGTTGACTTGCTGTCAACTGATCATCCTGGTGCAGTTACTGAATAAAAATCAGGATTCTATTGACTTCTGATTGCCCCTTCTTATTGAATGTACATAACTGTCTACGTGCGAGTTAGGTAGTTAGGTAGCAAATGTACTAAAGAACAACTCTCCCCTCTTCTTTCCATTCCTTATACCTTATAGATCACTATAATGAATTATCATGTTTTGTGACATATTAAACAAGTTGTGCTGACACAGCAATCTTGAGTGTGGGGAGTTGACTAAAGCAAACGCCACTGTAACAAGTAATCCATCATAACCCTCTCTCTCTCTCTCTCTCTCTCTCTCTCTCTCTCTCTCTCTCTCTCTCTCTCTCTCTCCTCTCATCTCTCTCTCTCATCTCTCATCTGGCCACCTCTAGCCGAGGTGGCCAGAAGGACCCACATGAGTATAACAAAGTTACTCGTCATGGGGGATTTCAGTCAAAAAACTGACAGGGAAAAAAACAGGGAAAACCTAGAGCCACATGGGGGACTAGAAACGTGGATGGCTAAGATGCAGGAAACAGTACTGGAAAACTTCATGCACCAACACTTTAGAGATACATCCAGACAGAGAGAGAGAGAGGAGAGGATGTTCCAGTTAGGCTGGACCTCATATTCATCTTGATCAGTTCAGACAAAGGGGATATCACACAAGAAAGACCCCTTGGCACGTCGTGGTCTTAAGTTTTCTTCGAATGTGCACTTTTAACTTTCGTCTACACACACACACACACACACACACACACACACACACACACACACACACACACACACACACACAAATTTCTTGATTATAAAATTTCAATTTTCTTAAGGAACTGGAATGAGTTACAATATTTTGATGAAATACTTTGGAGAATAATGCAAATATGTAAAGAAGTGACTAACTTGAGAGACTTGTGGTTAAGACAAAGAAGATATTCTAAATATTCTTCCTTGAAGCCTTCTTATCCACTTTTCCGAGGCTATGGGTCCCACAATGTACACCAGAGGTGGACACCATCAAACAGCTTCAAGGAGAACCTTGAGTTAGCTGGCCCAGTGGCTTACGCGATGGTCTGGAGTTTTGAGACTCTCTGACCGCGGGTTCGAACCCCACCCATGGTATGGTTTGTTTGCAATCGTGTCATTACGATTTCGTGAGTCAAGATATTCTTATAAATTATCTTAATAAACATTTAGTTTAATTTGAATTAATTATTAAACAAATCTCTCATTTTTTCACATATAAACTTAACTCACCTCCTCAATAATGACATGAAAATATTCACCATCTCACATGCAAAAAAAAAAAAAAAAAAATCTGTGATAAAAAAAAATTCTTTGCAACAAGAATTTTGGTGGTGGCTGCCACAACCTGGCCAGTACGACTGTGTTAATGTCTCCGATACTGTTGTTATGTACTGTGATGTATGAATGTTAACATATATTGCACACTGAATGTTGTGGTGCACTGTGTTGCAGAGATATATGGCACAAAGCCGGAAAGTAATGAAAAAGACAGTTGTAGAAGGGAACTATTGAATGATGAAATTTGTTTCACAGGTCAAAGTTCCTCTCTGCTCTTATGTGTTTTTTCACCACCATACTGTGTGTTGTGATGTGTATTCAAATTCAAATTGATTTTTTTCTCTGTAAAAATTACAATATGTGTTTTACATTTTAAGGACTAAAGACTATAATTACAAAGATGGCCGTTAGCATGTCTAGCATGCCTGGGCATGCTAGACATTTCGGGCAGACTTAATACTAGGTATTAATCTATATTACAAATTACATATGAATATAAATTTCAAATGATTAAAGAGATTTACAATAGTGAGGTAGTTCAGGATAACTAGATTGTATTACAGATTACAAATGAGTACAAATTTCAAATGATTAAATATATTTACCATAGTGAGGTAGTTTAGAATGTTTAAATTGTAAAAAATTAGTAATAAGAATGGTTTTGTCTTGACATGTTACACAGTTTCTATTAAAGCTACAATATTGGAGTAAATAAGGCAAACTTAAGACTAGTTTCGGATTTATTAGACAATAATTATATTAAGGATTTTATATTTACTGTCCTTTGGGTCAGTGTTGGTGTAGATGAGGAGGATATATGTGTATGTGTTTAGGTGATGGTGGGTGTGTTAGTGAGATAAGATGTTTTTTGATAATAGTGTTGAAAATAGTGGCTGAGTCTGCAGTTTTGGAGTTTTTATGTAGGGAGTTCCAGATTTTAGGTCCTTTAATGTACATTGAACGTTTGTATAGATTTAGCCGGATACGGGGAATGTCATAGAGATTTTTGTGTCTGGTTTTGTGTCTATGGGTCCTGTCACAACTATTAAGAAAGCGTTTTAGTTCAGGGTTAATATTGGAATTTATGGTTCTATACATGTAGGTTGCACAGTAGTAAGTGTGGATGTTCTGGACAGTGAGTAAATTTAGGTCTTTGAAGAGTGGGGGGGAGGGGGAAGGTGTTGCCTGGGATTGGATTGCGTGATAATTCTTACTGCGGCTTTTTGTTGAGTTAATATTGGTTTTAGGTGAGTTGTTGCTGTTGATCCCCAAGCACATATGGCGTAGGTGAAGTAGGGATAGCTGAGTGAATAGTATAGTGTGAGTAGGGCTGATTGCGGTACATAGTAACGTATTTTAGAGAGGATACCAACCGTTTTGGATACTTTTTTTGCTATGTGGTTGATATGGGTGCTGAAATGCAGGTTGCTCTCCAGGTGTAGGCCCAGGAATTTGCCCTCGTTGTGTTTAGCAATAGGAGTGTTGTCAATCATTATGTTCAGTTGTGCAACACCTGTTCTGTTCCCAAACATAATGTAGAAGGTTTTGTCAGTGTTAAGTGTACGTTTGTTGGCTGTCATCCAGGTTGATATTTTTAGTAGCTCTTCATTAACAATGGTGCTGAGTGAGGCAAGAATTGGGTGGGAGATGACATTAGTCGTGTCATCAGCAAAGAGAATCGGTTTCAGGTGTTGGGATACGATATGTATAGGAGGAAGAGCAGGGGACCAAGGACACTTCCCTGTGGTCTTGTGGGTTGAAGTTGTGTCTTTAATGGTGACGTATTAATACCAGTTAGTAAGATAGGATTTGAAATATATAAGAGCGTGGCCTCTTATGCCGTAATGGTCATGTTTTTGGAGTAGGATGCCGTGGTCTACTGTATGAAAAGCAATAAAGAGTTCTAGCGGATATTCCTTGTTTTCCAGTGCTGTGTAAAGTAGGTCCAGCATTTTTACAATTACATCGTTTGTGCTTTTGTTTTTTCTAAAGCCAAATTGGCAGGGGTTGAGTATGTTTTGTACTGTAATAAACGAGTATAGTCTCTTGTGCAAGAGTTTCTCAAACATTTTAGATAGCAACGGTAAGTTTGAGATTGTCCTGTAGTTATTTACATCTGTGGGGTCACCACCTTTGTGAACTGGTGTAACCCTTGCTGTCTTGAGGGGTGTCGGGAAATTGCTAGTTTCTAGTGAATTGTTAAAAAGTAAAGGAGTTTTGTCAGAAAGCACTCAAACCGCTCTAAAATGTCGAAATATACAATAAAATACCATTTTAGCACATTTTTCTGAGCTTTTTAATGTTTCTTGTATTTTTTGAAAATAATATGAAATATTCTATAATAATTTCGATTTTCATAGATTTTTAATGGGATTTTTAAAAATATTTAAATAATTTATATATATATACAAAAATGCTATACAACGTTATTTTATTGCATTTTTTGACGATTCAAGGCATTTTCAAGATTTTTGTCAAAATATATTTTTTTTAATAAAAATATAATATTCTTCAAATTTTAAAAATCTTATTCCTTATTTTCAACATTTCAATTCAGTTAGAAATTCTATTTAAAAGTTTGATAATCTAAGTATTTTAGCTAAAAAATGAGATTTGTCAGAAAAGCACTCAGACTGCTCTAAAACGTCGAAATATGCAATAAAATACCATTTTACCCATTTTTCTGAGCTTTTTAATGTTTCATGTATTTTTTCAAAATAATATGAAATATTCTATAATAATATCGATTTTTATAGATTTTAATAGAATTTTTTAAAAATATGTAAATAATTTTTAAATATACAAAAATGCTATAAAACATTATTTTATTGTATTTTTTGACAATTTAAGGCATTTTCAAAGATTTTCTGAAAAAGTATTTAAAAAAAAAAAATATATATACCTATCAGTAAGCTCCTTAAAACAATCATAAAATTTCGCTTTATTTTTCCTTAAATTTCAGTTGCAGTAGAAATCCTATTTAAAAGTTTGATAATCTAAGTATTTAGCTAAAAAATGAGTTTTGTCAGAAAAGCACTCAAACCGCTCTAAAATGTCGAAATATGCAACAAAATACCATTTTAGCACATTATTCTGAGCTTTTTAATGTTTCGTGTATTTTTTGAAAAATAATATGAAATATTCTGAAATAATATTGATATTTATAGATTTTTAAAGGAGTTTTTTAAAAATATGTAAATTATTTATAAATATTCAAAAATGCTATAAAACGTTATTTTATTGCATTTTTTGACGATTCAAGGCATTTTCAAGGATTTTTTGAAAACTATTTTTTTTAGATAAAATATATCTGAGTAAGCTTCCTGAAAAAAAATCATGAAATTTCGCTTACTTTTCCCATAAATTTCAATTGCAGTAGAAATTATATTTAAAAGTTTGATAATCTATGTATTTTAGCTAAAAAAATAGTTTTGTCAGAAAATCACTTTAACCGCTCTAAAACGTCGAAATATGCAATAAAATACCATTTTAGCACATTTTTCTGAGCTTCTTTATGTTTAATTTATTTTTGGAAAATAATATGAAATATTCTATAATAATATCGATTTTTTTTAGATTTTTATTGTTTTTTTTTAAAAATATGTAAATAATATATATAAAAATGCTATAAAACGTTATTTTATTGCATTTTTTGACGATTCGAGGCATTTTCAACGATTTTCTGAAAAAGTATTATTTTTAGATAAAATTTACCTATGAGTAAGCTTCATAAAAAAAATCATAAAATTTCACTTAATTTTTCCTTAAATTTCAGTTGCAGTAAAAATTTTATTTAAAAGTTTGATATTCTAAGTATTTTAGCTAAAAAATGAGTGTTTTCAGAAAAGCACTCAAACCGCTCTAAAACGTCGAAATATGTAATAAAATACAATTTTAGCATATTTTTTTCTGAGCTTTTTAATGTTTCGTGTATTTTTTGAAAAAAATATGAAATATTCTATAATAATATTGATTTTTATAGATTTTAATGGGATTTTTTAAAAATATGTAAATATTTTATAAACATTCAAAAATGATGTAAAATGTTATTTTATTGCATTTTTTGACGATTCAAGGCATTTTCAAGGATTTTCTGAAAAAAACAATTTTTTTAGATGAAATATACCTATGAGTAAGCTTCTCAAAAAAAAAAAAAAAAAAAATTACTTACTTTTCCTATAAATTTCAATTGCAGTAAAAATTCTATTTAAAAGTTTGATAATCTAAGTATTTTAGCTAAAAAATAAGTTTTGTCAGAAAAGCACTTAAACCGCTCTTAGATGTCGAAATATGCAATAAAATACCGTTTAGCACATTTTTCTGAGCTTTTTAATGTTTCATGTATTTTTTTAAAACTAATATGAAATATTCTATAATAATATTGATTTTTATAGATTTTTAATGGGATTTTTTAAAAATATGTAAATAATTTAAATATATTCAAAAAGGCTATATAAAGTTATTTTATTGCATTTTTTTACGATTCAAGGCATTTTCAAGGATTTTCTGAAAAAGTATTTTTTTAGATAAAATATACCTATGAGTAAGCTCCTTAAAAAAAAAAAAAAATTTCACTTAATTTTTCCTTAAATTTCAGTTGCAGTAGAAATTTTATTTAAAAGTTTGATAATCTAAGTATTTTTGCAAAAAAAATGAGTTTTGTCAGAAAAATCTCAAACCGCTCTAAAACGTCGAAATATTCAATAAAATACAATTTTAGCACATTTTTCTGAGCTTTTAAATGTTTCGTGTATTTTTTGAAAAATAATATGATATATTCTATAATAATATTGATTTTTATAGATTTTTAATGGGATTTTTTAAAAATATGTAAATAATTTATAAATATTCAAAAATGCTATAAAACGTTATTTTATTGCACTTTTTGACGATTCAAGGCATTTTCAAGGATTTTCTGAAAAAGTATTTTTTTAGATAAAAAATACCAATGAGTAAGCATCTTAAAAAAAAAAAAAAAAAAATTCGCTTAATTTTTCCTTAAATTTCAGTTGCAGTAGAAAGTCTATTTTAAAGTTTGATAGTCTAAGTACGTATTTTAGCTAAAAAATGAGTTTTGTCAGAAAAGCACTCAAACCGCTCTAAAATGTCGAAATATGCAATAAAACACCATTTTAGCACATTTTTCTGAGCTTTTTAATGTTTCGTGTATTTTTTGAAAAATATTATGAAATATTCTATAATAATATTGATTTTTATAGATTTTTGAAGAAATTTTTTAAATATATGTAAATAATTTATAAATATTCAAAAATGCTATAAAACTTTATTTTATTGCATTTTTTGAGGATTCAAGGCATTTTCAAGGATTTTCTGAAAAAGTATTTTTTTTAGATAAAATATACCTATGAGTAAGCTTCTTAAAAAAATCATAAAATTTCACTAAATTTTTCCTTAACCCAAGATAACCCAATTTTTACACTTTTTTCCCTCCACTTCCATCTCCCATGTTCCAGCTCCTGGTCCACGTTTTGGGGGTCTCCAAGGTTTTCAAAAGCTTCAGTTCCTTGGATCAAATTTACCTTACATATGTGAGTAAACTAAGTTTGGAGTTTAACAGAGAGGATTTTCAGACACTCACCTTTTTACTTCAATATAGACCTTATGTGCCTTACTCGTAAGGGTATGTACTATTTAGGTGCATGTTTAACCCGATTTTAGGATATTTATCTGCTGAAACACTCATATGTCTTATTACAGCATTTGGGTCTCTCATTTAAAGCACCTGTATATCTCACCACCTAATGGTAGATCTCCCATTTTTTTAAGGTACATGTGGAACAATTTCTCCAGGAGGGGGGTATCGGCCCCTCTTCAGCCTTTTCAGCCCTTTCAGCCCTTTCAGCCCTCTCAGCGAGGGCAGTGAAGTCTTGTTTTCTTCCGCGTCAAGTAATTGGACACAGATGTTTACCAGTATGTATCAGTGTCAGACGCGCCACTTCCTTGTACGTCATCGATGACCCCTGTTGTAATCTGGATGGGGTTAATGAGAGATAATCGATCTCTTACTCACTCACTCTAATATCATGTTAAAGATAACATACACAGTCGTCTAAGCTCAGATATAGCAACAAATCAAGCATTCTGCATTGCTTCCTGTAGAAGTTTGGCAAGCAAGGGAAACATGCTGGATCAAGATTTCCTTTATGTGAGGACAAGCGTGGGCAAGCGTGGGCAAGCGTGGGCAAGCGTGGGCAAGCGTGGGCAAGCGAGGGCATGCGTGGGCAAGCGTAGGCAAGCGAGGGCAAGCGTGGGCAAGCGTGGGCAAGCGTGGGCAAGCGTGGGCAAGCGAGGGCAAGCGTGGGCAAGCGAGGGCAAGCGTGGGTAAGCGTGGGCAAGCGAGGGCCTAGACAACAGTGCATAAGTGTTCGCAATAAAGCTAACAGAATCCTTGGCTTCATATCAAGAAGTATAAATAACAGAAGTCCTCAGGTTGTTCTTCAACTCTATATATCTTTGGTTAGGCCTCATTTAGATTATGCTGCACAGTTCTGGTCACCGTATTACAGAATGGATATAAATGCACTGGAAAACGTACAGAGGAGGATGACAAAGTTGATCCCATGTATCAGAAATCTTCCCTATGAGGATAGACTGAGGGCCCTGAATCTGCACTCTCTAGAAAGGCGTAGAATTAGGGGATATGATTGAGGTGTACAAATGGAAAACAGGAATAAACAAAGGGGATGTAAATAGCGTGCTGAAAATATCCAACCAAGACAGGACTCGCAGCAATGGTTTCAAGTTGGAAAAGTTCAGATTCAGGAAGGATATGGAAAGCACTGGTTTGGTAATAGAGTTGTGGATGAGTGGAACAAACTCCCGAGTACCGTCATAGATGCTAAGACGTTGTGTAGTTTTAAAATAGGTTAGATAAATACATGAGTGGGTGTGGATGGGTGTGAGCTTGTACTAGGTCAGATGCAGTGCTCCTTCCTTAAGTGAATGTAACCTGACCTGTACTAATTCCTTAAGTGGAAGTGACCTGACCAGGTGGTCGGCTGGACAATTATATGAGTGGGTGCGGTTGGGTGTGAATTGGTCCTGACTAGGTTGTGCTACTAGGTCAGATGCAGTGCTCCTTCCTTAAGTGAATGTAACCTGACCTGGCTGGGTCGGGGCATTGGCTTAAGCCGTTGGAGATTTGGACCTGCCTCGCATGGGCCAGTAGGCCTGCTGCAGTGTTCCTTCTTTCTTATGTTCTTATGTTCTTATGTAAATTGCTTTTGACACAGTTCCACACAAGAGATTAGTGCAAAAGCTGGAGGAAAAGGCAGGTATAACAGGAAAGCACTGCAATGGATCAAAGAATGTTATATACAGGTCCTCAGAATCAAGATTCCATGATGTTGCAGTGTCTGACCAGAGAATACCTGACGAGAAGGCATCAGCGAGTCATGGTACGTCACGAGGTGTCAGAGTGGGCGCCTGTAATGAGCGGGGTTCCACAGGAGCCAGTCCTTGGACCAGTGTTTTTTTTTTGTATATGTAAACGACATGACGGAAGGAATAGATTCAGAAGTGTTTCTGTTTACAGACGACGTGAAGCTAATGAGAATAATTCAGTCGGAGGAGGGATTTCTACAGGCTGCAGGCCTGGTCCAGCAACTGGCTTTTGGAGTTCAACCCCACCAAGTGCAAAATCATGAAGATCGGGGAAAGGCAAAGAAGACAGCAAACAAAGCATAAACTAGGGGGCCAAAGACTACAAACCTCACTCATGGAAAAGGATCTTGGAGTGTATTATACCGAGTACATCTCCAAAGGGACACATCAAACAAATAACTGCTGCAGCAAATGGACGACTAGCGAACCTAAGAATAGAGATCCGGCATCTCAGTAAGGAGTCATTCTGGACCCTGTTCACTGTGTTCGTCAGGCCCATATTGGCGTATGCAGCCCCAGTTTGGAACACACACCTGGCCAAGCACATCAGGAAACTAGAGAAAGTGCAAAGGTTTGCAACGAGACTAGTCTCAGAGCTAAGGGACATATCCTACGAAGAGAGGTTAAGGGAACTCGACCTAACGTCACTGGAGAACAGGTGGGACAGGGAGGACATGATAATAACATATAAACTACTGAGAGGAATCGACAGGATGGACAGAGACAGGATGTTTCAGAGATGGGACACACCAACAAGGGGTCACAATTGGAAGCTGAAGACTGAGATGAGTCACAGGGATGTTAGGAAGTATTTCTTCATAGAATTGTCAGGAAGTGGAATGGTCTGGAAAGTGAGATAGTGGAGGCAGATACCATACATAGCTTTAAGAAGAGGTATTGTAAAGCTCATGGAACAGGGAGAAAGTGGACCTAGTGGTGATCAGTGAAGAGGAGGGGTGAGAAGCTATGAATCGACCCCTGCAACCACAATTAGGTGAGTACAATTAGGTGAGTACAATTAGGTGAGTATACACACACACACAGACACACACACACAGTCTAGGTGGCCAAAGACTGCAAACCTCACTCAAAGAAAAAGATCTTGGGGTGAGTATAAAACCGAGCACATCTCCTGAGGCACACATCAATCAGATAACTGCTGCAGCATGGGCGGCTGAGCAAACCTAAGAATAGCGTTCCAATACCTCACAAGGAATCATTCAAGACTCTGTATACCATATACGCCGGCCCATACTGGAGTATGCAGCACCAGTTTGGAACCCACACCTGGTCAAGCACGTCAAGAAATTAGAGAAAGTGCAAAGGTTTGCAACAAGACTAGTCCCGAGCTAAGGGGGTTGTCCTACGAAGAAAGGTTAAGGGAAATCGCCTACGACACTAGAGGACAGGAGGGGTAGGGGGGACAATAACGACAAAAAAATACTGCGAGGAATAGATAAGGTGGACAGAGACAAGATGTTCCAGAGAGGGACACAAAACAAGGGGAAATTGAAATTGAAGACCCTATGAGTCAAAGGGATGTTAGGAAGTATTTCTTCAATAGAGTTGTCAGGAAGTGGAATAGCTTGGAAAGCGACATAGTGGAGGCAGGACCATACATGTTTAAGACTAGGGGTTTTATAAAGCTCATGGAGCAGGGAGAGAGAGGACCTAGTAGCAATCAGTGAAGAGGCGGGGCCAGGAGCTATGACTCGACCCCTGCAACCACAAATAGGTGAGTACAAATAGGTGAGTACACACACACACACACATCACACACACACACATCACACACACATCACTCGAAACTGGGCAACTACCTGAGGTATGGAAGACAGCAAATGTAGTTCCCATTTTTAAGAAATAAACAGAAACGAGGCACTAAACTATAGACCAGTGTCACTGACGTGCATAGTATGCAAAGCCATGGAGAAGATTATCAGGGGAGTGGTAGAGCACCTGGAACAGCACAAAATTATAAATGACAACCAGCACGGATTCAGGGAAGGCAAATCCTGTGTCACAAACCTCCTGGAGTTTTATGACAAGGCAACAGAGGTAAAACACGAGAGAGAAGAGTGGGTTGACTGCATTTTCTTGGACTGCAAGAAGGGTTTCGATACAGTTCCTCACAACAGATTAGTGCAGAAGCTAGAGGATCAGGCACGTATAACAGGAAGGGCATTGCAATGGATCATAGAATACCTGACAGGGAGGCAACAACGAGTCATGGTACGTGATGAGGTATCACAGTGGGTGCCTGTGACGAGCGGGGTCCCACAAGGGTCAGTCCTGGGACCAGTGAAGTTAATGAGGAGAATTAAATCATATGAGGATCAGGCAGGACTACAAAGAGACCTGGACAGGTTGAACACGTGGTCCAGCAACTGGCTTCTCGAGTTTAACCCCGCTAAATGCAAAGTCATGAAGATCGGGGAAGGGCAAAGAAGAGATCGCTAGGTGGCCAATGACTGCAAACCTCACTCAAGGAGAAAGATCTTGGGGTGAGTATAATACCGAGCACGTCTCCGGAAGCACACATCAACCAGATAACTGTTGCAGCATATGGGCGCCTGACAAACCTGAGAATAGCGTTCCGATACTTTAGTAAGGAATCGTTCAAGACACTGTACACTGTGTACGTCAGGCCCATATTGGAGTATGCAGCACCAGTTTGGAACCCACACCTGGTCAAGCACGTCAAGAAATTAGAGAAAGTGCAAAGGTTTGCAACAAGACTGGTCCCAGAGCTAAGGGGATTGTCCTACGAAGAAAAGTTGAGGGAAATCGGCCTGACGACACTGGAAGACATGATACCGACATACAAAATACTGCTTGGAATAGATATGGTGGACAGAGACAGGATGTTCCAGAGTGGTCGTAGTGAGGTGTGGTCGTAATGAGGTGTGGTCATAGTGAGGTGTGGTCGTAGTGAGGTGTGGTCGTAGTGAGGTGTGGTCATGGTGAACAATGGTCATAGTCAGGTGTGGTTTATGTTTCGACCCCTGCAACCACAATTAGGTGAGTACACATACAGCCACACACGCACAAAAGTTTCAGGAGTCTTGGTGTTCCGTTGCTCAATCGCTAGCGCACTCAGGTCACACACTGAGGTCCGGAGTTTGAATCCCCGGTACTGCTGGTAAACACTAGGAATGTGTTTCCATAAGACACCTGCTGTTCCTGTTCATCCATCAGTATAAAATGGGTATCTGAGTGTTAGTCGACTGGCGTGGGTCGCATCCTGGGACAAAACTGACCTCAATTGCCAGAAATTTTCTGCATAACAAGGGACTTTCTGTATAGCAGTATGTCATTGATATTACTATTATTATAATTACTTATGTGTTAACATTAACATTATAATGAACACCAACCAGTGTTATTTATGTCAATGTTCAAGCACATTATTGAACAATAATACTAAATATATAATTGAAATTAAGTCACATGTTCAACATCTGGGTATCTTTATTGTAGACGTTTCACCATCCAGTGGCTTTATTAATACAAATTCTAGGACATTATTTGAAGTAGTAGTGGAGTCAGTCATATTCTGGGGAAGAGGAGCACTGCAATACAGCTGGCGGCCCGCATAGGGTAAGGATAAGAACAAGACAGTCACGTAGAAAGCGAAGGTGTAGTCGTAATGAGGTGAGGTGTTGTCACAGTGAGGTGGTTGTCATGGTGAGGTGGTTCATGTTTCCAGGTCTCCATCCGTGGGCCCCCGGATGTTAACCATTCCACACATCCTAGTTCCGGTTGTTTGTGTGCTCTCCCTAGTTCCGTGTGTCCAGAAGTCCATCTGTGTCCCCTCAGATGAACTCCCAGGTGTGGATCATGGTGAGTCATTGTGGTCATTGTGAGGTGAGGTCATAGATGAGGGGTGGTCATACTTAGGTGAGGGGTGATCATAGTTAGGTGAGGTTATAGTGACGTGTGGTCATAGTGAGGTGAGGCCATGGTGAATTGTGGTCATAGTGAGGATTGGTCGTAGTGAGGTGTGGTTATGGTGAGGTGTGGTCATAGTTAGGTGAGGTCATAGGTGAGGTCATGGTGAGGTGTGATCATAGTTAGGTTGGGTCGGCCGGCTGTCCGGAGATCGAACCACGGACCTCAGCAATGAGAGTCGGGCCTCTCACCACTGGCCCACCAATGAGAGGCGCCGGCCGCTCCTTCCGGGGATCGAACCCCGGACCCCAGCAATGAGAGACGTGCCTCTCACCACTGGGCTAGTGTGGAGGGTTAATTTTTTTTTTTTTTTTTTTTTGTAGTTCGTCCGGTTTTTGAACCCCGGACCCCAGTGGTGAGAGTGTCGCCCTCTGTCCACTGGGCTACAGTTTACATTTTTTTTTCTTTTTTCTTTTTTTTTTTTTCTTTTTAGTTCGTCCGGGGATCGAACCCCGGACCCCAGTGGTAAGAGGCGCAACTCTTACCACTGGGGTACACTGATGTGGGCTCCCGGATGTCAACCCTTCTACACTTCCCACTTCCAGTTGTTTTGTTGCTTTTCCTAGTTCCCTGTGTCCCCTCAGATGAACTCCCAGGTGTGAATCATGAGGATCGTGTGGTCAAAGTGAGGTTAGGTCATAGTGAGGTATGATCATAGTTAGGTGAGGTCTTAGTCAGGTGTGGTCATAGTGAGGTGTGGTTTATGTTTGCAGGTCTTCATCACTTCCCGTTATTTTGGTGTTTTCTTTAGTTCCGTGTGTCCAGAAGTCCATCTGTGTCCCCTCAGATGAATTCCCAGGTGTGAATCATGTTGTGTGGTCATGGTGTATTTTGGTGATAGTGAGGTGTGGTCGTAGTGAGGTGTGGTCGTAGTGAGGTGTGGTCGTAATGAGGTGTGGTCATAGTGAGGTGTGGTCGTAGTGAGGTGTGGTCGTAGTGAGGTGTGGTCGTAGTGAGGTGTGGTCATGGTGAACAATGGTCATAGTCAGGTGTGGTTTATGTTTCCAGGTCTCCATCCGTGGGCCCCCGGATGTCAACCCTTCCACACTTCCCACTCCCGATTGTTTTGATGCTTTCCCTAGTTCCGTGTGTCCAGAAGTCCATCTGTGTCCCCTCAGATGAACTCCCTTCCACACTTTCCCAGGTGGGTGGTGGGCGGATGGGTGGTGTTTGTATGTTGTCTGTGTTGTGTGTGTTGTGTATGTGTTGGCCCCTCCCCAGTGACCTTGTTGGATGGTAACTTGGTCTTGTCTAGCTGGTCTACTGCTGAGACTGTCCAGGTGGGTGGAATTACTGGAGGTGACACACAGAAAACTGCGTCCTGTAATTACACCCACCAAGACAGCCACGAACAGTAGACCAGCCAGACAAGACTAAGCTGCCACCCAACATGGCCACCAAGGTGAGGTTACTGTGTAAAAATCTCTGACTTCTATTTATGTTTCATTATGTGTTCAAGTTAATTTTTGTTTAGTTTTCACTCATGCAGTTGTATATGTGTATTTTTGAACGTTTTACTGTGTATAGATGTGAGTCCGTGTGTGACTCTGTCTTCCCACCAGGAAATCTCTTGCACAAATGTTATTTATTTTCTTTTTTAGTTTCAATTCGTCATTTTCACACTCACATGTTCACACACATATCTGTATTTTCTCTCAATTTTCTTAAAATTAAATTAATTTGCACATGAAATAAACCGGAAATAAAGAAATTCTTTCGCGTAAATTGTTTACTGAATCCTGTAGTTTCCTACAACATCTTCCACAACAGTGTCTCCCACAATGGTGTTTATGTTTCTCTAAACAATTATGTTGACTCAAAATTCCCAAAAGTTTCACTTAACATTTCACAGGAACTCCATCACTCTCATCCACACTAAAAAATCGACCTTCAAGGTAGTCTAGATTTATTGACAAGAAACGATTTCAGCAGAATCTTCGATGCTGCTGTTTTTATTCACTTGTACGTTAGCAAGTCTGGCAACAAACGTGATGTATTTTGTAACAATTAGCTTTTCTGTTTATTGAACGTTTGCAAAATTTGGATATATTCATTGCTTGGTATAATCAGCAGGCAACAAACACCAATGTTTTATTCATATTAAACAATATTTTTGAATTCTACCTAACACTGTGTCCAGCAGTTGTGAACTGTACCAGAAACAAAGACATAGTATTTGTGTCCGTATGTGACTCTGTCTTCCCTCCAAGAAATATGCTGCAAAAAAGTTATCAGTTTCCTTTTTTGTTGCAGTTCGTCCACAAGTAAACACACAAGTACAGTCACACACACACACACACATATATTTTTATTAACACATCGGCCGATTCCCACCAAAGCAGGGTGGCCCGAAAAAGAAAAACTTTCATCATCATTCACTCCATCACTGTCTTGCCAGAGGGGTGCTTTACACTACAGTTATAAAACTGCAACATTAACACCCCTCCTTCAGAGTGCAGATACTTAATTCGCAAACAGGCGAAATTATTTACAAACATTGTCTCTACGTACTGTGCACTGAATATTGTGTATTCTGTGTACTCTGAGTACTGTGTACTGTGATACAGAGTTTGCAGGTTCGAGTCCTGCTGTGGACGTAGGGAGGTGTGGTCATAGTGAGTGAGATGTGGTCATAGTGAGTGAGGTGTGGTCATAGTGAGTGAGGTGTGGTCATAGTGAGTGAGGTGTGGTCATAGTGAGTGAGGTGTGGTCATAGTGAGTGAGGTGTGGTCATAGTGAGTGAGGTGTGGTCATAGTGAGTGAGGTGTGGTCATAGTGAGTGAGGTGTGGTCATAGTGAGTGAGGTGTGGTCATAGTGAGTGAGGTGTGGTCATAGTGAGTGTACGGCTTTGATCTGTTTCACAGGCATAGGCTGATACCAAAGTTAGATTTGTTTAGATTATTGAGATTATTTTAGTTACGAGATTATTTTAGTCTGCAAGCAAAAATAATGCAGTGAGAAACCAGAACTGTGTGACCGTTTTGGGTTTAGCGCTTAGTTATTATTATAATAATATTGGTTCAGAAGGAACGTCAGTTTCAAGAGTAGTCTTCCAGTAGTGGAAGTCATACGTTAAAAAATATTTTTTTTATAAATGATAAATATGAAGATATAAGGAAGTAATTGAGAGAATCTTGTCCTGGATATAGCACAAAAAACACTCTTATGATTTATTAAATATTAGTATCTTCCTCACTTTTTTAATTTTTCATGTCTTCACTTCTCTCACCTTCACTATATTGAGAAAAATATTCATAAACAAAAAAAGAAAAAGAAAAAACTAGAGAAAGAAAATAAGATGTACAGACTGGGAGTCAACCTCTCGAGAAAAGGAATTACTGGTGTGGATGTTACAACCTGGCCAGTAGAACTCTGTCTTAATGTCTTCAATACTGCTGTTTTATGTATTGTTGTCATATTGCTCTACTCTCCCCTTATTTTACGGTATTGTTCTTATGTGTTACTGTATTGTTCTTCTGTGTTACTGTACTGTTTTGTGTTGTTCTGTTGATATTGTGAGTTACTTTTCTTGTGTTATTGTACTGTTCTCCACAATATTATTTGCATCAAGCACTTCATAATTTAAATCCCACGGATGGAAACATAAAGTATTGTAAAAAATCTTTTTTACAATACCTGACTATGACCACAAATCACCATGACCTCACCTAACTATGATCACACCTCACTATGACCTCACCTAACTATGACCACACCTTCTTTGTTGCAATTCGTCATTGTTTATATGCAAGGCATTGAAACTTTCACAAATAAACATGCAAGGATACTCACAAAGATACTTATGTGTGTGTGTGTGATAATCACAACACACATTTATTCCTCTGAGGAGGAATCGACAAGGTGGACAGAGACATAATGTTCCAGAGATGGGACACAGCAACAAGGGGACACAACTGGAAGTTGAAGACTCAGATAAATCACAGGGATGTTAAAAAGTATTTCTTCAGTCATAGAGTTGTCAGGAAGTGATATAGTTGAGGCAGGCATAAAGCTCATGGAGCAGGGAGAGTGACCTTGTAGCGACCAGTGAAGAGGCAGAGCCAGGAGCTGTGAATCGAACCCTGCAACCACAACTAGGTGAGTACACTCACACACCAGTGAAGAGGTGGTGGTCACAGTTACGTGAGGTGTGGTCATAGCTACATGAGGTCATAGACAGGTGTGATCATAGTTAGGTATAGTCATATGGAGGTGAGGTCATTGTTAGTTGTGGTCATCGGTGAGGTCAAAGTGAAGTGTGGTCATAGTTAGGTGAAATCCTAGTGAGATCATATGGTCATAGTCATAGTGAAGTCATATGGTATAGTCACATTGAGGTGTGGTCATAGTGAGGTGTGGTCATAGTGAGGTGTGGTCATAGTCAGATGTGGTCAAAGTCCACACTTCCCACTTCCGGTTGTTTTGGTGCTTTCTTAAGTTCCGTGTGTTTAGAAGTCTATCTGTGTCCCTTCAGATCAACTCCTAGGTGTGGATCATGGGTGGTCATGGATAGGTGTAGTCGTAATGAGGTGAGGTCATAGTGATTTAGTTTATGTTTTCATCATGGGTGGTCATAGTGAGGTGTACTTATAGTTAGCTGAGGTCATAGTGAGGTGTTGTGATAGTCAGAGGTGGTTCATGTTTCCAGGTCTCCATCCGTGGGCCCCCGGATGTCAACCCTTCCACACTTCTCACTTCCGCTTGTTTTGGTGCTTTCCCTAGTTCCGTGTGTCCAGAAGTCCATCTGTGTCCCCTCAGATGAACTCCCAGGTGTGAATCATGGGGAAGTGTGGTGAGGTCATAGTGAGGTCTGGTCATAGTGAGGTGAGGTCACAGTGAAGTCTGGTCATAGTTAGGTGAAGTCATAGATGAGGGGTGGTCATAGATAAGTGAGGGGAGGACATAGGTGAGGGGTGGTCATAGTTAGGTGAGGGGTGGTCATAGCTAGGTGAGGTCATAGTGAGGTCTGGTCATAGTGAGGTCTGGTCATAGTGAGGTGAGGTCACAGTGAAGTCTGGTCATAGGTGAGGTCATATATGAGGGGTGGTCATAGATGAGGGGTGGTCATAGATAAGTGAGGGGTGGTCATAGTTAGGTGAGGGTTGGTCATAGTGTATATTGTCTATTTAAATATATATCTTTTACTTATACACTTCGTCTTACAAGTGAACGCAATTTAAGGGTCTTCAATCTTTCTTCATACGGAAGATTTCTAATGCTATGTATTAATTTTGTCATTCGTCGCTGAATGTTTTCTACCGAATTTATATCCATTCCGTTAAATGGAGACCAGAACTGAGCTGCGTAATCTAGATGAGGCATTAGTAATAATGTATAAGTAGTATAAACGCTGGACTTCTGTTACACTTCTTGATACAAATCCCAGTAACTTATTTGCCTTATTTCGTACGCTTAGGCATTGCTGTCTTGGTTTAAGGTTCCTGCTTACCATAACCCCCAAATCCTTCTCGCAATCTGTATGGCTAAGTTCTACGTTATTAAGCTGGTAGGTGCTAGGGTTATGAACATTCCCTTCTGTTCTCCAGTGTCGTCTGGCCGATTTCCCTTAACCTTTCTTCGTAGGACATTCCCCTTAGCTCTGGTACTAGCCTTGTTGCAAACCTTTGAAATTTCTCTAATTTCTTGACGTGCTTGACTAAGTGTGGGTTCCAAACTGGTGCAGCATACTCCAGTATGAGCCTAACGTACACGATGTACAGTGTCTTGAACGATTCCTTACTAAGGTATCGGAACGCTATTCTCACGTTTGCCTGGCGCCCATATGCTGCAGCAGTTATCTGATTGATGTGTGCTTCCGGATACGTGCTCGGCGTTATACTCACCCCGAGATCTTTCTCCTTGAGAGAAGTTTGCAGTCTTTAGCCACTTAGCCTATACTCTGTCTGCGGTCTTCTTTGCTCTTCCCCGATCTTCATTACTTTGCATTTAGCGGGGTTAAATTCGAGTAGCCAGTTGCTAGACCAAGTGTCTAGTCTGTCCAGGTCACTTTGTAGTCCTGCTTGATCCTCATCTGATTTGATTCTTCTCATTAACTTCACATCGTCTGCAAACAGGGACACTTCTGAGTCTATCCCGTCCGTCATGTCATTCACATATTCCAAGAACAGCACTGGTCCTAGGACTGACCCCTGGGGGACTCCGCTCGTCACAGGCGCCCACTGTGATACCTCATCACGTACCATGACTCGTTTTTGCCTCCCTGTCAAGTATTCTCTGATCCATTGCAGTGCCCTTCTTGTTACACGTGCCTGATCCTCTAGCTTCTTGCAGTCCAAGAAAATGCAGTCAGCCCACCCCTCTCTCTCGTGTCTTTCTTCTGTTACCTTGTCATAAAACTCCAGTAGGTTTGTGACACAGGATTTGCCTTCCATGAATCCATGCTGGTTGTCGTTTATAATCTTATTCCGTTCCAGGTGCTCTACCACTCTCCTGATAATTTTCTCCATGACTTTGCATACTATTCACGTCAGTGACGTTTCTGTCTCATTTCTTAAAAATGGGGACTACATTTGATGTCTTCCATACCCCAGGTAGTTGCCCAGTTTCAAGAGATGTGTTGAAAATTGTGGTTAGTGGCACACACAGCGTCTCTGCTCCCTCTCTGAGGACCCACGGGGAGATGTCCGGTCCCGCCGCCTTTGAGGTATCAAGGCTGTGTGTTTTTCATCCAAGACTTGTTGGTATATCCCTTGTTGGTGTACCCCTCTGTGCTGTTTTCCCAGAGTCCTTTCTGTCTCCACTGTAAATACTTCCATCTCGTGTTGAGCTCCTCACATACTTCTTGGTCGTTTCTTGTGAGTTCCCCACTTCCTTTCCTCAGCCTGATTACCTAGTCCTTGACTGTTGTCTTCCTCCTGATGTGGCTATACAACAGCTTTGGGTCAGACTTGACTTTCGATGCTATGTTGTTTTCGTACTGTCGCTGGGCCTCCCTCCTTATCTGTGCATACTCGTTTCTGGCTCTTCGACTAATTTCTATTTTTACCTGGGTCTTTTGCCTTCTGTACTTTTTCCATTATCTAGTGCACTTAGTTTCTGCCTCCCTACACCTTCAGGTAAACCAAGAGCTCCTTCTGGTCTTCCCATTATTTCTGTTGCCTTTGGGAACAAACCTTTCTTCTGCCTCCTTGCATTTTGTTGTTACGTATTTCATCGTTTCGTTTACTGACTTTCCTATCAATTCTCTTTCCCTCTGAATCTCCTGCAGGAAGTTCCTCATACCTGTGTAGTCCCCCCTTTTATAGTTTTGCTTTTCCCATTCTACTCCTGTTACCCTCTCCACTTGTAACTCATTTATGTATTCAAAGCTCAGAACCACGTGGTCACTGGCTCCCAGGGGGCCTTTCATATCTGAAGTCATCAATGTCCGAGCTACTCAGGGTGAATACGAGGTCTAATCTTGCTGGTTTATCTTCAAGTCTCTCTCTGGTAGTGTCCCTAACATGTTGATGCATGATGTTTTCCAGTACCACATCCACCATCTTGGCTCTCCATGTTTAGGGACCCTATCAATCTCCCTGTGGTTGAAATCGCCCATAACCAGTAACTTTGTTCTACTCGAGTGAGCTCTTCTGGCCACCTCAGCCAGTGTGTCCACCATTGTTCTGTTGCTCTCTTCATATTCCTCTCTTGGAATATGAATGACTGCAATGACTACCTTAAGTTCCCCAGACTGAATTGTACCTACTATGTGTGTGTGTGTGTGTGTGTGTGTGTGAGTGTGTGTTTTTGTGTGTGTGTGTGTGTGTGTGTGTGTGTGTTTACACTCTTACTAAAAGTTTTAATAGTTCTCTTTACGGTAGTCAGTCACAATTTTCTGTTGAATGGCAAGTATCCTTTTTGCAAGCACATCCTCCCTAAACTTGTATCACATCCACCCTCATACTTTCCCTCTATTCCCAATCATTGCACACTTCTGTGTGTGTGTGTGTGTGTGTGTGTGTACTCACCTATTTGTGGTTACAAGGGTCGAGTCATAGATCCAGACCCCGCCTCTTCACTGATCGCTACTAGGTTCTCTCTCCCTGCTCCATGTGCTTAAAACTATGTATCGTCTTAAAACTATGTATCCCGCTTCAAGACAACTCTATAACTGAAAAAAATACTTCCTAACATCTCTTTGACTCATCGGAGTCTTGTTTCTGTGTCCCATCTCTGGAACATCCTGTCTTTGTCCACCTTGTCAATACCTCGCAGTATTTTATATGTCGTTATCATGTCTTCCCTAACCCTCCTGTCCTCCAGTGTCGTCAGGCCGATTTCCCTTAACCTTTCTTAGTAGGTCAGTCCCCATAGCTCTGGGACTAGTCTTGTTGCAAACCTTTGCACTTCCTCTAATTTCTTGACGTGCTTGACCAGGTGTGGGTTCCAAACTGGTGCTGCATACTCTAATATGGGTCTGAAGTGAATGGTGTACAGAGTCATGAACAATTCCTTACTGAGGCATCGGAACGCTATTCTTAGGTTTGCTGGGCGCCCATATGCTGCAGCATTTATCTGGTTGATGTGCTTCTCAGGAGATGAACTCAGTATTATACTCACCCAAAGACCTTTTTTCTTGAGTGAGGTTTAGAGTCTTTGGCCACCTAGACTATACTCTGTCTGCCGTCTTCTTTGCCTTTCCTCGATCTTCATGACTCTGCATTTGGCGGGGATAAATTCAAGGAGCCAGTTGTTGGACTAGGCTTGTAGCCTGTTTAAGTCTCTTTGAAGTCCTGCATGATCCTCATCCGATTAAATTCTCCTCATTAACTTCACATCATCTGCAAACAGTCTATCCCTTCCGTCATGACAGTCACATATACCAAAAACAGCACAGGTCCTAGGACTGACCCCTGTGGCACCCCGTTCGTCTCAAGCGACCACTGTGATACCTCATCACGTACCATGACTTGTTGTTGCCTCCTTGTCAGGTATTCTCTGATCCATTGCAGTGCCTTTCCTGTTAGGCGTGCCTGATCCTGTAGCTTTTTTCATTAACCTCTTGTGAGGAACTGTGTCGAAGGCCTTCTTGCACCAATCTCTCTCGTGTCTTACTTCCGTTACCTTGTCATAAAACTCCAGTAGGTTTGTTACACAGGATTTTCCTTCCCTGACACCGTGCTGGTTGTCGTTTATAAGCTTGTTTCTTTCTAGGTGCTCCACGACTCTCCCCCTGATAATCTTCTCCATGACTTTGCATACTACGTCAGTGACACAGATTTGTAGTTTAATGCCTCGTGTCTGTCCCATATCTTAAAAATTGGACTACATTTGCCATCTTCCATACGTCAGGTAGTTGCCCAGTTTCAATTAATGTGTTGAAGATTTTTGTTAATGGCACACTCAGCATCTCTGCTCCCTCTCTAAGAACCCACGGTGAGATGTTGTCCGGTCCCACCGCTTTTGAGGTATCAAGTTCACATAGCAGCTTATTCACCTTCTCCTCGGTTGTGTGTATTTCATCCAGCACTTGTTGGTGTATCCCTTGTTGGTGTAACTCCCTATTCTGACTTCCTGGAGTCCTTCCCGTCTCCACTTTAAATCTCGTGTTTGAGCTCCGCACATACTTCTTGGTCGTTTCTTGTAAGCTCCCCACCTTAATTCCTCAGCCTGATTACCTGATGTGACTATACAACAGCTTAGGGTAAGACTTCACTTTTGTATTGTCGCTGAGCCTCCCTTCTTATCTGTTCATATTCGTTTTTGGTTCCTCGGCTAATCTCTTTATTTTCCTTGGTCCTTTGTCTTCTGCATTTTTTCCATTCTCTAATACGCTTAGTTTTTGCCTCCCTACACTTTTGGGTGAACCAAGGACTCGTTCTGGTCTTCTCATTATTTCTGTTGCCCTGGGGAACAAACCTTCTTGCATTTTGTTGTCATGTAGTCCATCATTTCTTTTACTGGTTTTCCTGCCAATTCTCTTTTCACTGAACGTCTTGCAGGAAGTTCCTCTTGCATGTGTATTCCCCCCCTTTTGTAGCATGGCTTCTCCTGTCCAATT